>JAODAL010006256.1:0-135186 GCA_025379985.1 Phyllomedusa bahiana | reverse complement strand
CACCTCTGATGAAATGGTGAACCGCAGGGACCCAAAAAACCTTCCCAGCCCCCTATTTTTTTGGGGGGGTTTTTAGTAAAATGGCGGGCATGGGGGTTTTGATCTTTGTTTTTTTACCAGGTAAGGAGGGTCCATTGGGTTCCCTCTTTTTCAAGGGCAAACTCCCTGGTCGTGCTTAATTTAGGGCAAAAAAGGGTTGGGGGGAAAGGGGGGGGGTTAAGCCCCTGTTTAATAGCTTGGGGGCCCACCATTTGAGTGGTTTAGGAGGGAAAAAATTTTTCTTTGTTTGTTCTTCGAGATTTTTGTGTTTTGTCATTGTTCTACTAGCTGAGGACTGTGAAAAAGAGTAGCGAGTTTCTTTGTGGTAATGGCGTCTGGGTTTGAGAGAGAAATTTGTCCATGACACAAGAAGAGAGATGCTGCCATACTAGTGGTCAGTGGAAAATCCAATGGCTTGGACTGGTTTGGGGCACGCGAAGGCGATGCGACTGGAACAGGAGGCAGCAGGATGTAGACGGGACCCCGGGAAAAGGTCAGGAGAAGCACATTTGAGGATAGTAGGTATCAGAGTTTGAGGGAAAACGCAAAGGTGGGAACTAACAAGGAAAGCAAGTTCGGGTAGAGGATCACAATACTAAGAAATGGAAATAGGCTTGGGATTTATAATGTGGCAACGGAAAACAGATGGCACCATGAGACAGATCCCCCATCTTGCTGAGGGCAAATTAAGGGCAAAACAGTAAAAAAGTTCCAAGGTATGGCAGGAGATTCCTAAATTTTACTCCCACCTCAAAAGGGGCCCTCTGGGTCCCTGACTCGGTTTTCCCGGATGTCTTGTGAAATTGTCTTATCAGTCGGGACCCTCAGACCCGCGGGTCTACTTCTCCCTTCCCTGTGCTGAGAAGCCTGGACCCTATTGCTATGGACTTTGTCATGACCTCCCGGGGCCCATCCCGGAAAAACACAGTCTTTTGGGTGGGGGTTGACAGGTTTTCCAAAATGGCTCTTTTTTGTCCTTGCCCCGGGTTTCCTTCGTCACCCCAGCTAGCCCAGCTCTTCTTCCACCATTCTTTGGTTACATGGGCCCCCCTGACATCACCTCTGATAGGGGAGTCCTTTTTGTGTCTAAGTTCTGGCGGGCTCTTGGGTTTATAGTTGGGGGTCAGCTGGCTTTTATCTTGTACCCCCTCAGCCCAAAGGGCAGGTGGAGAGGGTAACCAAATCTTGGGGTTTATCGCGACATTTTGTGTTGCCGGCAAGATAATTGGTCTGCCTTCCCCCCTGGGCGGAATTCTCTTAAAATTTTCCCGATCGGAGTCTGCTAAAGCCCCCCCTTTTTTATTGTGTTTGGGTTACTCCCCCCCGCCTTCCCCCCCTAGCCTTTTGTGTCCTTTCCCTCCCGGGGATGCCCAAGTCGAGACATAAAGTCATCTGGCGGTCACTCGTCAGGCCCTGATTCAGGCTTCCTCTGTACAAAAGTCAGGGTAGGACGGAGCCCTCCCCCTGTTTTAAAGCCTGGTGATGGGTTTGGCTATCGGCGATACTTCGTTTTGGTTTTTCCGTCAAGTTGGGCCCAAAATTTTTTGGGCCTTTTGTGGTCTGGTCAGTTAAACCCCGGGCCTACAAGTCGTTGCCTCCCCCTTGGTATCCCGGGGGCCTTCCATGTCTCGCCTCAACCCTGTGGTGTAAATCCTTCCCCCGTGGTCTGTCTCGCCTTCTCCTATGGCGAATCGGATGACATTTTTGAGGTAAAGGAGGTGCTGGCACAGAAGCAGTGAGGGGAGCGGTTCTTTTTCATCGTGGAAGGGGTTCGGGCAGAGAGCGTTCGTGGGAGGGGAAGGCAATTGTCACCAGATCTCCGGGTTTGGTTTTAAAAAAAAAAGAGGGGAGACCAAAAGGGGGGTTACTGTCATGGCGGGCGGGCGCGTCCCCCTGGGGCCCTTTTCCCCTGCCCCCGGGCCGCGGTGCGGGCATCCGGTCACCCGCGGCCACCCGTCCCCACGCCGGTCGTTACGGGCCCCGCTCGGTGAAGGGTCTGTCTGTCCCGGGCCGTCTGGCATGCGCGCCCCCTAGGCGGCGCGACGGTGGTTTTTAAATTTAAAGGGCCCAGGTCCCGTAATTGGTTATTGCGGGCGTGGTCCTATATAATCTTCCCCCCCGGCCCTGTTGCCAGTTTTTGGGTGGCTTAGTGAGGTTTTGGTGCCCTTGTGTCCGTATTGCTTATCTTTTGTCCCAGTCCTTCCGTAGTTTCCTGCCCTTGCTGTTTGCCCCTCCCCTGACCGTTTGCCCGTCTTGACCGAACCTCTGCCCCCTGCCGCCCTTCTCCCTGTTCCTGATACCCTTGGGATTCGATTTTTTACCACGCAGTACCCGGCCCCCACCGAAAAGCAGTCACTAGGGGGAAAGACCTGGTAGTCTCAGCCGCAGCAAGCCCATCCCGCTTTGCGGCGGGCTCTGGTAAAAAACCGGGGGCTACTTAGATTCCGTTCCCTGGGGGTTTAACTACCATCGCTTGCGGTGGTCGCGGATCCCCCAAACCCGTCACAGGTTTGTAGGGGGTTTCTAAAAAATTCTCGAGCCGGGATTTTCCACAACAATTTTCTTCCCCATTAATTTTTAAAGTCAGGAGGGGGAAACATGTCAGGAAAGGGATTGGGCGGCGGCTTTAGCAGAGACACTGAAAAACAGGGTGGTTTTTATAGAGGGTGGGGTTTGAGCCGAACAGTCTGGATGTTTTATTTGAGATTTTTTTGGGCCCCCGACAAACTTTGCCCCAGTTTTGGTAGGGCTCAAATTTTTTAAATTTTGGGGAAACCCATACTTTATCTCCCCTTTAAAATTTTGGTGCGGGCCCTATGATGTTTATCGCCTCTTTTGTAATTTTTTGGGGCCCTCTCTAGTGTTTCCTTTGAGCTGTAAATTTTGCTGAAAAGAGGATCTTCCGCGCAGTGGGTATGTGGAAAGCAGGGAATTTTGGGAAGAATTTTTGGATGTTTCCCCAAATTTTGCAAAGAAAGGAGTCTTTTTGGGTGGAAGCAATTTGGGAATTATTGTACGAAAATTCGGCCACGGGAAAGCAGATCAACCAGTTCTTGTGGTGACAAGTTTTGATGCAGGTACTGTTCCGGGTTGATTTGTGCATTCGTCTGCCCCGTTAGATTGGGGGTGAAAGGCGGTTGATGATTAAATCAATTTTAAAGTGCAGAAAAAAAAACTCGCCAAAATTTGGATGTAAACTGCACCCCACGCCCGGGGGAAAAACTTCATCCAAAACACATGAAGACTAAAAAATTTTTTGAACTATGAGGTCAGCAGTTTCCTTGGCGGGGGGTTGCCCGGTACAGGGTAAAAATGTGCGCCTTGGGGGAGTCGGTCAACTCCACGAGAAGGGTTTTTTCCCCCTGAGAGGTGGGTTTGATTACGTAAAGTCCTGGGATATGGCCCCCCGGGGCGAGGGGGGCCCGGCAATGGTTGAACAAACCCGTTGGTGAAAAAAGTGGAGTTTTGCATTCGCACAGAGTCACATGATGTTCATACTTTTTACCCCCTTTGGGAAAAAGGGGCCCCAAAAAGAATGGGATAAAAATTCTCCCTTTCTTCTGAATCTTTGTGACCAGCAATTTGATTCATGGGCGAGCCTCAGGATTTCGTTTGGGTTTCGGGTATGTATAGTGCTGCCCGTGGGTCCCCCTTTTGTTTTTAAGCACCAACTGTACATCATCAGGTGGTCGGGTAGTAAGGTGTCAGTGTCATAGGCCTCTTTATTTTTTAAGCAAATCTTTATTATGGATTACTCCCCCACTTTGGGCTCAGGAAAACGTTTTTTAGGCGGAATAGTAGGAGTGGAATCACTGGAGAAAATTTTGATAGGCATCCGCCTTGCCCTTAGGGTCGGGTGTAGAGTTACAAAGTTGAATTGTTGAGAAAATACTCCAGCGGCTTGGCGAGGGATAGACACTTGGTTTATCTAACATTTTAGATACGGTGATCAGTGAGTACAATTAATTTTTTCTGTGAGGTTCCTGAAGAAATGTTCCTTCTTTAAAAGCTGCAAGATAGCTAACAGTTCTTTATTCCCCACATCATAATTCTTTCAGGGGTGATAAACGTCGGGGGAAAAAAAAATGCACAGGAGTAATAAACTCTTGTCTCCCGTTTTTGAGAAAAAAATAGCCCCACGCCGTTTTAAACTCTATTTCCCCAATGAGGCGAGTTTGGGTCAGGATGAATAAAACCCGGGGCTGTAGTTAAATTTGGGCCCTTTGGAGAGAGAAAAGGATTCTGTGCTTGAGGAGACCCAAACAAAAACATTTTTCTTTTAGTAACTTTGTGGGTTGGAGGATTATTTTGAGAAATTCTTGTGAAAGGGCTATTGAAAATTGGCGAAAAATATGAAACGTTGGACATCTTTTTGTTTTGGGGGTAGGCCAGTCTATTATTGCTTTAAACTTGCTAGAGTCCATTTGTAGACCATGAGGTGAAAAAGTGTAACCAAGGGAAATTTGGGTCTCGGTCTGATGAAAATTACATTTTTTGTTTAAAGTAAAGTTGGTTCTCTTTAGCCTCCAGAATAAATTTCAGTGTCTTGGTGTTCTTCCTTTGAGTTGGAGAAAAAACGGATTCACCGTTAAATGACTAAGAATTGATCAGGGGGGCTCTGAAGATGTCAGACGAGATGTTTAAAAAAGTGGAGGAGCATTTAAAAGGCCAAAAGGCCACACAATATTCAAAGTGCCTAAGTGATAAAGGCAGTTTTCCATTCATCTAGATTGATTCGGACAAATTTTTTGGGCCTCGTAGATTAATTTTGGGAAAAAATTTGATGTCGCATTCTCCAGTAGCTCGGGATCAATGGTAGAGGATAACGGTTTTTTTATGGTAAATTTTTTTAAGTTCTCTGTAGTAAAAGCAAGGTCTTAAGGGAACCCTTTTCCTTTTTTTTTAACAAAGAAAAATGGGAGCCCCCATTGGGGAGGGAAAATGGGCGGATGAACCCTTTGGGCCGATTTTTTCTATGTAGCCTTGGGGCTTTTTTTTAGGACCCGCCCAAGGGGGGGTGTTTTCCCAAAAAGGGTTTGGTGCACCTGGAAGCAAGTCTATGGGGCATCATGGGTCGGTGTGGGGGGGCTTGTCTGCATTCTGTTTGTGCAGACGTCCGCAAATTTCCCCCTATTCCAGGGTAGCTCTTCTATTTTTTTTCTTTAGCGGGTCTTCGGGAAATTTGTTCAGGTGAGTGAGGGAAGGGCATCCTCCGCTGGGAATTTTCCCTTGGGTTTTTAGTTTAAGTGGGTTCTGTGCTTGTAGCCCGGTAGGCCCAGGATGACAGGGGAAATGTGGGGAAGATCAATGGAAAGACGGGTTCCGATGATGGGATGCATAATGATTCAAATGGGTTTTGTTTCTTGGGGCCACTGGCCCCGAGTTCGGGGGGATCCATTACTGTTTCCATTACCAGGGGGGAGAGTTTTTTCTGAAATTTAACCCGTGCGTCTGAGCAAAAAAGGTCCATGAAATTGCCCCCTTTCCCCCCGGGTTTCCCTAGTGAGGTAGATTTCCCCTTGAGAGTTAACCGGAACTTGATGGAAGGAAGAATGAGAGTTTTTTTGTTTTCTTTCTTAATATGAGGTGGCACCGGTGAGATGGAATGGATAAATGTGTTTTTAGTTAAATTTTTGAAACAATTGATTCTTCATCTGAGTGTTGGGGTCCCTAAAGGCTGCCCCCAGTCTCCGTGGGGTGGGGCGTTGATAAGGAAGTGGTCAGACTTTCAACCCAAAAGAAGCAAAGCTTTTCCCCGGGCCCGGGGCCCCTTCTTTTTGAGCTCTAGTTTTACTATGGGAAACACTTGCTAGGCTCAATTCTGGCTCTCTGGGATCTTCCTTGGGGTTCCTAAGGGGAAAACTGGCAGGGACGCAGTATCAAAAATTTTGAGTAGCCCCCCTCTCCCGTCGTTTCAGGGCAGTGGGTTCGTTTGATGCGTGATTAATGAAGGCATCCAAAACCCGAGGGGGCCCCTGAAGGGGAAGTTCACTTTTACTGGCTGGGTAGTCCTTTCCCAAAAAAAAAACTATTTTGCTGCGTCATTTCCCGTTGTGTCGATTTTCACCTCTTGAATCAGGGGGATATCGGCAATGGGGCGTTTGCTTGGCGCAAGGATAGTTTGCAGCTTCAGCAGTAGCACCCCATTGGGGGTCAAACATCTGATCATGGGTCGATGAATCCCAGGTGTTCAGCGGGCGTTTGAGATTAATTAAAGGGTACCGGGGAATGGTTTTTGCGTTTTGGGCATAATAAAAACAGGACCTTCGATCTGTCGTAGGAAATTTCGCAGGGTTTGGTCGAAGTTAGCCCACATTGATTGAGGAAAACCGGGGGAATTTGTCGCGATTCCCCCGAATTGAAAGGGGGGGCAACTTTGGGTCATGACAGGCACCGAAATGGGTGGTCCAGAGGTTGACTTCCGGTGGAGTTCGGCGGATTTTAAAGGGTGCCAGTTTGGTAGATCCCGGATCGCTTGTCCTACACTTGGATTTATGGCCAGTCTGGCCTTCATAAGGTACATTTGTTTTCATATTGCTCTCAGTGGATGTTTGCCATAGAAGTTTGAAGTATTTGAGGGGAGCTTCCCGGAAAAAACAGCCCAGGGACCATTTTGTGGCTTGAGTATCCTGTCACGTATAGTGGACATGGAAACCCAAAGGTTGGACTGGCTTGGGCACGCGAAGGCGATGCAGACTGGAACAGGAGGCAGCAGAGATGTGACTGGATCCAGGGAAGGGCAGGAGAAGCCCCGTTGAGCGATACGTAGGTATCAGAGTTTGCAGGGTAAAACCCCAAAAGGGAAACTAAAGGAAAACAAATTCCCCGGCTAGAGGGGTGACAGCAGGAGCTTAACACAATACTCAGCAAAGGGTTCAGGCTTGGGGTTTATATATGTGGAACAGGGAAAAAAGATGGCACCCAGCGAGCACGTCCCCATCTTGACTGAGGGCAAACTTAAAGGGCAAAAACCGTAAACAAGTTTAAAAGGTATGGGGGAGATTTTTGACAGATGGTTCAAGAGGGAGGGGAACGAGAAAACCCGGGTGCCAAAATTTCAGTGGTTTACATTTGATATCCATGACAGGTCCCCAATGACCTAATTTTGGGATGTGAGTGGGTGTGGAGAGAAATCTGAATCTTGATTGTGAAAATATGGTGTGGGAAAAGAAGTAGGACGGAAGGGAAGATGGTTCCACCCAATCAGTGTGGTGTAGTCCTCTCCGGAAGTGTAGAGTGATAGTTGCAGAAGGTCAAGTCACCACTAGGTGGTAACGTTTAGTTAGAATTCAAAGGTGGTTAATGGAGCCCTCCTATCCAACTATCATATTTCAATGTTGTTCCCTAACCTCACTCTTGAAAGGGGCAGAAGTTGAAGTTCAAGTTATTCTGGAGGACAGAATGAAATAAAGCGGTTGAGGTGTTCAGCTTTCATGTAATAGAAGCAACTTTTACCCTTCAGTCACAGTAGTATTTGCAGAAATTCAAGTCACCACAGTGCTATTGTAAAGTGTTGAATTATAGAAGAGGCTGAGATATTCCGCTACTATGGGATACAGTGCCGTTGCAATCACTGAACCTTAACCCCTTAATGACCTAGGACGTATGCATACGTCCACGTCGTTTGGGGGTTAACGCACCTGGACGTATGCATACGTCCTGGGGATCGTGCGAACTCTAAAGCGGAGTTTGCACGATCGGCGCAGTATGTCAGCTGTATATTACAGCTGACATCCCGCAGTGTCAGCCCCAACCCGAGATCGCTCCGGGTGGGCCTGTTAACCCCTTAATTATTGCGACCATCGGGTCACAATAACTAAGGGAGACACAGGAGGAAATCGCTCCTCCTGCGCCTCTGTCGGCGACAGCAGCACACGATCGTGCGGCTGCTGTGTGCTGAGAGACAGCACGGAAGGCATATAATGCATTTCGGGTTGTCTGTGATGTCACGAAGCCCGGCCGTGCCCGGTGGGCATAGCCAGGCATCGTGACTGACAGTTGTCATAGGAACCAGTACACAGCAACAAGCTGTGTAGGGATTCCTTTTGAATGAGAGATATAAAGATCACTCATTCAAATCCCCTATGAGGAAAAGTAAAAAAATGTGAAAAAGTAAAAAATGTGAAAAATAAGTAAAACACAAACACGAAAAATAAAATAAAAAACACGTACATCGCCCTTTTCCCCTTTACAAACGGCAATCGCCCCAAAAAAGATAAAAAATAAATAAAGTACCCATATTTGGAATCACCGCATGCGTAACGACCTGCCCTATAAATCTGTCATGTTAACTAACCAGTACGGCGAACGCTGTAAAATAAAAACAAAAAAAAAAAATCACAGATTTAAGATTTTCGTTTATCACTCAGCACATAAAATGGAATAAAAAGCGATCAAAAACCCCATTAAACACCAGCATTGTGCCAATTAAAACGTCAGTTCATCCTGCAAAAAAAAAGTCCTTACACAGCTCTGTATACGAAAAAATAAAAAAGTTATTGCTCTCAGAAGATAGCGATGCATAAATATTCTTTTACACACTAAAAACACTTTTTTTTTTATAAAGTGATTCAACATCAAAAAAACTATATAAATTTGGTATCACCATAATCGTATCGACCCACAGAGTAAAGCTAACTTATTACGGATACTGCACGGTGAGCGCTGTTAAAAATAAAAATAAAAAACACTACTTGGATTGCAGTATTTTCTTCACCCTGCCTTCCAAAAAATAGATTTAAAACTGATCAAAAATTCTTGTTCCCCCAAAAATGATACCAATAAAAACATCAACTCATCCCGCAAAAAACAAGCCTGTACACAGCTCTGTACACAGAAAAATAAAAAAGTTATGGCTCTCAGACTATGGCGATGCAAAAATGTGTTTTCCTGTTTGAATAAAAGTGTTTTTATTGTATAAAAGCCGTAAAAAATAAAAAAAAATACAAATTGGGTATTGCTGTAATCTTATAGACCTGATTAGTAAAGATAGAGTGTCATATTTAACGCAGAGTGACCGCTATAAAAAATAAAAATAAAAAACACTACCAGGATTGCTGTATTTTGTTTAAAACGCCTCACAAAAACCTTAATAAAAAGTGAACAAAGTATCGTATGCACCCCATAATGGTACCAATTAAAGCATTCATTCACCCCGCAAAAAACAAGTCTCTACACAGCTCTGCACACAACAAAATAAAAAAGTTATGACTGTCAGAATAGGACAACATAAAACGCTGTTTTTTATAGACCTATTTCTATTGTGTAAAAGTAATAAAACATAAAAAAAACTATATAAAATTTATACCATTGCAATTGTACCGACCCACATAGTAAAGTTATCACATCATTTACACTGCACGGCGAACGCTGTAAAATTGAAGCCCAAAAAAACAATGGAGGAACTGCTTAACCCCCTCTACCCCCATTTTCATGGCCCAATGCTAAAAAAAGCGATGGAACACCTGTGTGCCCAAAAATGCACAATACACACCTAAATGAGATTCATGAGGGGTGTTGAATCTAAAATGGGGCGACTTCTGGAAGATTTCACCTGTTCTGGTTCTTTGGTGGCTTTGTAAATGCGACATGGCCCCACCAAAATCTGCGTTCCAAAAGCCAAACAGCGCTCCCTCCCTTATACGTCCTGCCATGCGCCCAAACAGCAGTTTACACCCACATGTAAGGTATTGCCGAACTTGGATGAAATTGCGTAAAAAATATTTAGGTATTTTTTTTCCAGGATTCCTTATAAATTTGAAACATTTTAAGCTAAAATTGCAGATTGTTGAAAAAAAATAAATTTTTAATTTTAACAGACTAATGCTAAAAATAATTTGTGAATCACCTGTGGGTTGGATATACTCACTGCACCCCTAGATATATTCCTAAAGGGGTTTAGTTTCCAATATGGGGTCTTTTTAGGAGTGTTTATTAAGTTTTAGCACCTTAGGGTGTCATCAAACCTGAAATGGCACCTAAATAAAATAGTATTGAAAATGAGACCCCAGAGTTCAATAGGTGCTCCTCCTCTTCTGAGGCTTTTGGTTGAGCCAAATAGTACACTAGGGCCACATATGGGAGATCTCTAAAAACGGCAGACCTGGGGGAATTGATATTAAGTTGCATTTACCTAGTCACATTTACCGTATTGCAGTGAATAATAGAAAAAAATTGAAAATCTGCAAAAAAAGTGAAATTTTGAAATTTCACCTCCACTTCTCTTTAATTTCTGTGAAATACCTAAAGGGTTTAGAAACTTCCTAAACACTGTTGTAAATACCTTAAGTGGTCTAGTTTCTTAGATGGAGTGATTTATGGGGGTATCTAACATGAAGGCCCCTCAAAGCCATGTCGGAACTGGAGTGGTCCCTAAAAAAATGTATATTGCAAATTTTCTTGAAAATGTGAGAAATTACTAAGTTTCTAAGCCCCCAAATGTAAAAAAAAAAATGATGCCAACCTATAGTGGACGTATGGTAGATGCTAGATATAAACTATTTTATGGTGAATAATTATCTTGCATGCAGAAATTGTGGAACTTTTAAAAAGACAAATTTTTCAAAATTTTCACAAAATTTTTTAATTTTTCACAAAGAAACAAGGATTGTGTAGACCAAAATTTCTTACTATCTTAAAGCACAATGTGTCATGAGAAAACAATCTCTGATTCACATGGATAAGTAAAAGTGTCAAAAAGTTGTTCTCACACAAAGTGACACATGCCAGATTTAAAAAATAGGGCTGTGTCAGTAGAGCCAAAACTGGCTTGGTCCTTAAGGGGTTAAGTATTAGTTGTAGAAATTCACAGTACCACCAATTTGTAATGTAATTGAGAGCTAGGTGGAGGAGCTGCATTGCCCAGCTGGGGTGTCTGGGGCCCACAGGTGGAGTTGACTCTAGAGACCCACCAGTTGAGTTTCTATGGGCCCACCGGTGGAGTTTATTTTAGGGGCCCACCCTACACCTACTGTAATTAACTGTAGATGCCTCATATACTCTGCTTCTTGCTTGTTGCCTCTCTTTCCATGCTTTATTGTTGCCTCTCCTGAGAATGTATATGGTGTTAAAAAACGACTTCAGGTCTACCATGCTCAGGGGCCAACCAGGAGTTTCACCTATTCCCTTTTGGGCCAGTCCGAGCCTACCTATCTCTGATTCCAAAGTAGTAGTTACAAAATTTCAGTTCACCACTGGGTGGCAGTGTGGCATCAGAGTTCAAGAACTAATCATGTATTATACATTGTGAACACAAAAAACACTCATTGATTTCAAGTAGTTGAAATCAAGGACTGTTTTTTGCGCTTACCATGTAATTCATTTCAGGGGTAATGGTGTACATTCTAATCAATTTCCAGGAGTACATGTTAGTACTGCGCTACTGCCCCTTTAAGGGCTGTGTGTTGCAGCCTCAGCTAAGGTTCTGCTTGGTAGTTAGTAGGTTAAGCACCTGGGGCAATCCCTGGCTGGGGCAAGGGATTTAAACCTCTTCTTTACTGCCAGTCCTTGCTTGCAATTGCTTCGGTATCCTGGCTGCTCAGTTTGTGCTCTGCTGTTTGGATTTCTTTGGCTCTAAAACTTGCCGTGTATTTCTGGTAACTCTCTTCTCTTCTCTTTTGGTACTGCATGTTCTCCTGGTGTGACGTTGGCCTGTCTCACTCTTCTTTAATTATTTATGTTGTGTCTATTCCCCGTTAGTCATTTGTTTTGTCACCCGTCTGTTTGGCACCCGCTGAACTAGGAACAGCTCGGAAGAGGTTTGAGTGTGGGGTCGCCATTTTTGGGGTGGGTGCTTTGCTTAGGCAGGGCAAGCCAGAGCGAGACTAGGCCGTCCGTTATAGTACAGTTTATAATATACCCTACAAAAAGTAGGGAAAATTTTACTTTTAAAATAACTGACAGTGAACCAATATCAAAATTAGGGTATAAAGACCTATCACAGCAAAAAATAACCCCAATATAAAACTTATGAAAACTTTATTAATCCTATTAAAATCACAATCCAACAAAAAAAATCCCTTATTACTAATCCTAAATACATAACTGAAGATAAATAGATAGGCAAAGTATACTTAACTGTCCGAGTGGATACCAATCTTGCGTTGATGTAGTCACGTATCCCACCTTAGTCCTCCAGGATCCAGTAATATAACAAGTACACTCACCCTGCAAAACCCTATTGAGCCCTATGTTTACCTTAATGAAGTGATCGCCCCAAAAAGAGCGGCCCCAAAATACCGTTAAGCCCTAGGTAATCCTATCATGCCCTGTCAAAAGGCCAATGGGTATACACAAAGAGGGGGAATAAATTATACATAATCTCCCAAACTCCCGACGCGTTTCCCCTATTCAGGTTCATCAGGGGAGCCAGATACACGCCACGAAGCAGGAGCGTCCCCTCCATCTTTAGGACCTCCTTAAGTACCTCCTACAATAACCAAACCAGCCAGAAACAACCTATCATACATGTAGTTATTACATTAACCCTCAAGTGAAACTATAATGATGTATTTATCATGATTAATGTGGCATAATAGCATATATACCTAACTTATCTTACGTCCCATATAATTACAGCCGACAGCAATCAATGTCGACCACCGCGCACCGCGGCTCCAGAACACAGCGTCCGGAAATGACCCCCCGCACTGCGCGACTATTTCCCAACCCGGGCCAAGTGGGTTACAGAACACGGGTCCCGGAAATGATCACCGGGGCCCTGCGCGACTAATCCAAATGCCCGCGCGCCAGCCACGGGAACTGCGCATTCCTGGCACACTTACTCCAGACTACTTCACTTTACCAATCACAGTACACATAAAAACTAAGTCATATGAAAAGACTAAGGGACATGATCTTAAAAATAATTGGTTATAAAAAATACAAGACTTGATGAAAAACTGGTAAGTTTAAAGGTATATAATGGATCTCCTGATTCCATTGCGAGATCCATCATTAAATATAGTTGTCAAGTACAGTGTGAGTTAACACAATAGACACCACAATACTGTCCATTCATCCAAGACAGTTTTACATACTATGAGTAACTCGTACAACATATTATCATGTATGACTCAATAACAATGAAAAATTCATGAAGACAAAAGGTACCGCAAAGTCGATTAATAAACAAAGGGAATCAAATTCCTACATTTATGATAACCTGATATCCAAACAAGGAGTATATGCCTTGTTCAGGCATGATATCTCCAATATGCCAAACAGGCAAGAAACATTCTCAGCTATACCAAGATCCAGTATAGGGCAATGTTTACTCAAAGAAAGCATCCAAACTGTAAAGACTCATTTAAAGGGCCCCCAGGGTTCACTGACCTAAACGGTAGATCCACTGAGCCTCTTTTCCCCAAAATCATAATATCCAGGTTACCCTTTCTGGGTGACGGATGCAAAAACTTCTATAACAAGAAATCTAAGACATCCAGGATCACCCCCATGTTCTTCCCACACATGGCGGGCAATTTGCATGTCCCTTCCTATGCCGAACGTCATCAGATGTTCACCTACTCTTCGACGCAATTGGCGATAGTTTTACCAAAATAAAAAGTTCACATTACAGACACAGAGGAAATCAATCCTTCAGATTTACAATTGAAAAAAGCCTTTTAGAAGTATTCCTTCCCATTACGATCTTTAAATGACTTTGTTTGCTCTATAAAGGGACAGGCCACACAGTTATCTCCACATTTGAACATCCCCTTAGGTCTTCTCTCCAACCAGAACCCCCTCTTCTAGGCCGTTTATAATGGCTCTTAACCAGCCTATCTCTCAGATCTTCCACGCCGATATGTTATAAGTGGTCCCGCTTTGGTAGTATATCAGAGAGGTCATCATCGATTTTAAGATGTTCCAATACCTACTCAGGATAGCTCTCAGTCTCCAGCTTTATTATCAAACATGCCAACAATCCTGACTTGACCCATACTCTTTTCCTCTGTTGTTTTTGGTATCAACAAATCCACACCTTCGTCTTCTTGCATGTTCAAAGGCTTGCGCCTAACCTCTAATGGATAACCACGGCTAAAAGCCACCATCCAGTTCATATGATTGTTTTAGAAAAATTTCCCTCATTGGAACAATTACGCCTAACTCTCAGAAATTGTCCCCGGGGTATACCTCTTTTTAGGGCAACTGGATGATGACTTCTCCAGTGTAACAAACTGTTAGTGGCGGTTGGCTTTCTAAAGATGGTGGTACTTAACCCTTTAAGGTCTAAGCCTGTTTTGGCGTTAAGGACCAAGCCCTTTTTTTCAAATTGACATGTGCCACTTTATCTGTAAATAACTTTTCAACACTTTTACCTATCCAGTGATTCAGAGATTGTTTTCTCCCTTTACACATTGTGCTTTAATTTAGCAATTAATTTTGGGCGATAAAATCCATGTTTAGGTGTAAAAAAATCGAAATTTTGAGAAAATTTGGAAAAAAATTTTCCAATTTCAAAGTTTTAAAAATTCTTTTTGCAAGACACAATAGTCACACCAAACAAAATAGTAAATAATGAATATCTACCATATGTCTAACTTTGTGTTGGGCATTTATTTTTTTAAACATCCTATTATTTTTTTAAACATTGGGGCTTTTAAATTTAGTAGCAAATTTTAACATTTTCAGGAAAATTTGCAGAACAGATTTTTTTGGAACCAGGCCACTTCTGATGGGGTTTTGAGGGGCTTGTATGTTATAAACCCCCATAAATGACTCCATTTCAGAATCTACACCCCTTAACATAGTCAAAACAGCATTTAGGAAGTTTATTAACCCTTTAGGTATTTCGCAGAAATTAATGAAAAGCGAAGGGGAAATTTCAAAAATGTAACTTTTTTGCAGATTTCCGATTTTTGTTCATTATTCATTGAAACCCCGTAGATTTTACCAAGAAATCGCAACTCAATAATGATTCTCCTTATTATGCAGTTTTTGGAAATACCCCACTTGTGGCCCATATATGCTTTTTGACTCTTCCACAGGCCTCAGAATTGAAGGAGCACCTTCTTGTTTTAGAGTATTTCTCAGGCTTTATTAGGATAGTGATGGGCAGTGACAAATGTGGGAACAGAAGTTACAAGCTGTCTTTTTAACTGATCAGACAGCTATAACAATATGAGTGAGGGGAACAGGGACTTAGCAATGAAGGGGATTAATTTTTGTGTGTGTTTTTCACTGTATGAGCCATTGATGATCACTGGCAGAAAATTGCTGGAACTTGAAAGTGGCAAACTGTCTGATCAGACAGCTGCCACATATAGATCACAGGGGCAGTGAAGTGATTAGGCAGTGGAGGGGTTAATAAAGTATTTCAGGCTGTGACAGCCCAGATCACAGCACAGGGCACTAGGACCCAGCACAGAAATACCATCTCCTCACTCTCTCACACAGAGCAGAGCCCCAGGACATGGATCAGCTGTAAACTGTGTGTTAGCAGACTGACTGACCAATCCCAGCATCCTCAGCATGGGGATCACAGGACTTCAATGACTGATCACCTGCTGTGTGTAACTGAGCTAATTAGCTGCCAGAATCAGCAATTAGCATAGAGCTTTCATCTTATCTCTGCACAGGGAGACAGTACGATGTCATGACAGTCCGGGAAGGTCAGGGTGCATTAATAGGCAGTGAATAATGACGTTCAGGAAAGTCAGGGTGCCATAATGGGTTAAGGTACCATTTAATGTTCTCCGAATCTCTACATCAAGAAATGGTAATTTGATGGGATCTGTTTCAAAGGTAAACCTTAAGCCTAGACTGTTATTGTTTAAAACAGAAACAAACTGACAGAAGGTGTCCTCTGGGCCGTTCCACAGGATAAAAATGTCATCTATGAAACGGCCCCAGAACAGGATTTTTGAGGTCCATTCTTCATTCTCTTCACAGAAGACCTTCCTTTCCTCCCACCAGCCCAGGTAGAGATTAGCATATGTGGGAGCACAGGGGCTCCCCATTGCTGTCCCCCTGAGCTGGTGGAAGATTTTGGAATCAAAGAGGAAGTAATTGTGGCGAAGACTAAAATTCAACAGTTGTATCACAAAAATGCCTCTTTCTCTATATTGGACACATTTACTTTTGTTTGAAATTTCAGGATGAACATAAAATTTCTTGAAACAACTTTAAATTAACTAAATGAGACTATATCCTAACTTTAGAATGCACATTTAGAATGCAGTCAAGAGTTGTGTGTAGCCAGCTTACCGCATCCATAAGAAAGGTCCCATCCGTGCACGTTAGGCGTCCAATGGAGACGAAAGCACATGCAGAAATCGAGCGTGGATACAGCACCGAACAGGACCAGGTCAATTGTGCAATAAAATAGCTTCTTTATTAGAACTCCATTAAAACAGAAGTAGCATCCAAAAATTCGTGATCTAACGCGTTTCGGGAAACAGAGCTCCCTTACTCATAGCCTAACAATAGTGTTAAGAACGACACTTATATACAATATACAGTTAAAAGGCATTCAACTCACCTGATAATCGCGGTGTTCATTTGCACGGCGTTACACCATACTTCCGGACGCGGACTCCGAGACCGGAAGTGACGTCGTGACATGCGCACAGGGGCTCAATGAGGCCAGCCTGGCAAATATTCGCGCATGTGCAGAAAGCTCAAACAGAGACATAGTCTCTGAAAAAAGAACAACGCGAAATCAGGAAGTAAATAAAAGCAAAGAAGAAACATATGGCATGAGACATAATTAGATGGTATTGATAGGTCCCTTCTAGCTTTCCTTTTATAGTAATAGTTAAACAAGCACAAGTTCTACAACTGCAACTATTTCAACCTATTATCACACAAACCTATTGACCTGAAAGAGTTTGAAAAAATCGATAATTTCCCTGTCAATAGTATAACCAGAATATAAACAAATACATAAAATAGAAAAAGGGAGGGAAGAAAGGAGGAGGAAATAACAAAAAAGGATACATGTTAGCAGCCTAATAGGCAGACAATTAATACTATGTATGAACAAATTCTACACTATTTATCCACAATAGGCTGCATGTATACGACCAAATCTGTAATTTCTAGTAGTGGACATAATTTCTCTCCTCACATTTAATCCCTGAGGGTGAGATGTATTAAGTGTTGATATCCAAAAGGCTTCACGATCGTGAAGTAGATGTTTCAGATCGCCACCACGGGCTGGTTTGATAATCCTATCAATGCCTATGATGCTTAAACTAGCACAGTTATTTTGATGGACTTCCCTAAAGTGCATAGATAGGTTTGAACGATTACGTGTGGCTTGGTTATCTACGTCATTTAGATGTTCTAAGAACCTTGTTTTTAATTTCCGAGAGGTGCTGCCAATATACTGTAGATTACATATCTTGCACACGGCCAAATAGACCACGTAGCACGTATTGCAATTGATGTATTGCTTTATTGGAAATGTTGTATTACCCTCTCGATCTGAGAATTTTTTAGACGGATACACATATTGACATGTGCGAACAGGAATTGACCCACACTTATAAAATCCACAAAATTTCAACCACGTGGGTACATGATCATCACTTTTAATCAAATTAGGAGATAGTAGATTACCTAACGTTTTTGGCCTTTTTGGTATGATTCTGTAACCTTGGGATAAAATAGATTCTGAAATTTCGTCTTCTCCCAGTATAGGGAGATACCTAAGGAGAATCTTTTTGATAGCATGGAATTGATGGCTGTGATCTAATGCCAATGTTAAAGTATCACTCTTTTTTTTATTTAATTTGGAGGTGTCAGATGACATCAAAAGCTCTTCCCTTGGTCTTTGTTTCACTATATTTTCTGATCTTTTGAGAAGCCAATCAGGGTACCCTCTTGATCTAAGCCTATTTTGTATTTTGTTGGATTCACAGACAAAGTCGTGGGGTAGAGAGCAATTGCGTTTTGCTCTAATGCCCTCACCGACAGGAATGGCCATAAGAGTGCTTCTTGAATGAAAGCTGCGATGGTGCAAGATTGTATTGCCCGATGTGGGCTTGCGATATGTTTTGGTACTGATATGTTCCTCCGGTTTACCCACTAATGTCAAATCTAAAAAATTTATTGTAGTCTGGTCAACACAAAAAGTGAATGACAAATTAAGGGAATTGTTGTTAAGATATTCAACAAAGTCCGGTATGGCAGATACATCGGCACCCCAAATAACCAGGAGGTCATCGATGTACCTGCCATACCAGATGAGGTGGTCCATGAAGGGATTGGCCTCTGTATAAATATACATGGCCTCCCACCATGCCATGACCAAGTTGGCCAGGGAGGGGGAGAACTTAGCCCCCATGGATACCCCTCTAAGTTGTAAAAAGAATGCATTGTCAAATTTGAAAAAATTATGTGTCATAAGGAACTGTGTAACTCCTAGCACATAGGAAATAAAGTCGTCTGAATAATCACTGAAACTTCTGAGATGAAACTGAAGACCCAGGATAGCCACATAATGAGGGATGGAGGTATAAAGAGCCTCTACATCAAAGGAAATCCAGCACATGTTGGACTTCCAGATCAGATGGGACATACTGCTTAGGACATCCTTAGTATCCCCGAGATGCCCTGGTATCCTGAGGACAAGTGGCTGTAAGATTGTATCAAGCCATTGGCCCAGTCGTTCGAGCAAAGACCCTATGCCCGATACAATCGGGCGCATGGGTGGGGTAGTGAGACTCTTATGAACCTTAGGGAGTCCATACATTATAGGCATCACAGGACATTCGACTGTCAGGTAATCCACATCCTTTTGACTTAATATGCCCAATGAGAGACCCTCCATTAGAATATGAGACAATTTCTCCCTGCATATAGATGTGGGGTCATGGGATAGTTTCAAGTAAATCTGATCATTTGACAAAAGTCTATTCATCTCAGAGATATAATCATTTTTGTTCATGATCACAACTGTCCCACCCTTGTCAGCCATCTTGATAACTAGCTGTTTATTATTCATCAACTGTTCCAACGCAATGCGTTGTTTGTTTGATAAGTTGGCAAATTTATGACAGGGTGGGACAGTGTGATCTAATGAACGCAAATCTCTTTCCACCAGAAATTGAAACCGGTCCATTGCAGAAGTCCGTGAGTTTATGGGGTAGAAATCCCGATTCCGAGTTCGAAAGGACCGAACCTTCTCCTGACCTTTAGACTGGGTATCTTGGCTTTCCGATAAAGATTCCAGTGACAGTTGGGTCATTTGCTCCTGGAATAACAGATTCTTGTATTCATTTTTAACAGGTTGAATAATATTATCCTCTTCATCTACAGCACTTGAAGAATCCGTCCAAAAATGTCTTTTAACCGTAAGAAGACGGATGAACCTGTTAATGTCCTTCAATGTAGAGAAGAGACTAAAGTTCTGTTTTACCCCAAAATTCAAACCCAAAGTCAGAACCTGTTCTTGAGGTGGAGTGAGAATAGTAGAGGATAGGTTGAGAACGTCTATGGTTTCTTTTTCATCTGGTCCAGAGCTATCTGGCGAGTTTTCATTCTTGCATCTGCCCCTATGCTTCCTGCCACCCCTTATTTGTCGTTTTTTGGATTTCTTTGTTGCTTCTGTTTTTTGTAATATGAAGGAGTAGCTTCATTCGTGGATGTGGAGGCAGCATCTCCATCTGAGGATTCTGCTGGACTATCCAAAGAATCGGACCCAATCGATCCAAAACTGACCCTTCTTTGATTATTCTTCGGGGTCCACCTTTTCATTTTATTTCTTAGTATTGACTTAGGTGTATTGAAGTCCGACCGTCTACGACCCCATTCATAGACCTGATCCTGCTGATAATCATATAGATCACGTTGATATTTCGCCTTTTTAGTCTCCATGATGGAATTCTCTAATGCATTAATTTTGTCATTCATTGCTTTAATAGCAGTATCATAGTCCTGCATATCCTTGAATGGCTGCAACTCATTCTCCAGGGTACTAATATCTGATGTGATCTGGGTTAGCTTCGTTTCCTCAGATTTAATAATTAGTGTCATCAGATTGATTGAGCAAGTAGACAATATTTGGTTCCATTGGGAGACAAAATCTTGTGAAAAAATTGTGGTGGGAATCTTCTTTATGCGTAGACCCCGCGGAATGATATTCTGTTCCACATAATTTTGTAGGGTCATTGAGTCCCACCATACCCGTAATTCCTGGGTTTTTAATTTCTCTAGATCCTT
Organism: Phyllomedusa bahiana; assembly: GCA_025379985.1. Classification (NCBI taxonomy): domain Eukaryota; kingdom Metazoa; phylum Chordata; class Amphibia; order Anura; family Hylidae; genus Phyllomedusa; species Phyllomedusa bahiana. The sequence continues at coordinate 114,981 of JAODAL010006256.1, read as the reverse complement.
AAGTTTGCAGGAGAGGTCAAGCGACCTGGGGGCTGGGTCCACAGGTCTCTGAAAGACTCTGGCAATCTTTTCCAGTCTACTAGAGAGTTCAGACATATTTGTTTCAAAAATGTACCACTTGTAAAATGGATGCTACAATGGAAAATAATATTCAAAATATAGGGAAGGGATGGCAGAGCACGGCAGTACCTTGTAACAGATCCAGTCAAGAGTTGTGTGTAGCCAGCTCACCGCATCCATATGAAAGGTCCCATCCGTGCACGTTAGGCGTCCAAGGGAGACGAAAGCACATGCAGGAATCGAGCGTGGATACAGCACCGAACAGGACCAGGTCAATTGTGCAATAAAATAGCTTCTTTATTAGAACTCCATTAAAACAGAAGTAGCATCCAAAAATTCGTGATCTAACGCGTTTCGGGAAACAGAGCTCCCTTACTCATAGCCTAACAATAGTGTTAAGAACGACACTTATATACAATATACAGTTAAAAGGCATTCAACTCACCTGATAATCGCGGTGTTCATTTGCACGGCGTTACACCATACTTCCGGACGCGGACTCCGAGACCGGAAAGTGACGTCGTGACATGCGCACAGGGGCTCAATGAGGCCAGCCTGGCAGATATTCGCGCATGTGCAGAAAGCTCAAACAGAGACATAGTCTCTGAAAAAAGAACAACGCGAAATCAGGAAGTAAATAAAAGCAAAGAAGAAACATATGGCATGAGACATAATTAAATGGTATTGATAGGTCACTTCTAGCTTTCCTTTGATAGTAATATGTAAACAAGCACAAGTGATACAAATGCAAATGTTGCAACCTATTAGCACACAGACCTATTGACCTGAAAAAGTTTGAAAAAATCGCTAATTTCCCTGTCAATAGTATAACCAGAATATAAACAAATACATAAAATAGAAAAAGGGAGGGAAGAAAGGAGGAGGAAATAACAAAAAAGGATACATGTTAGCAACCTAATAGGCAGACAATTAATACTATGTATGAACAAATTCTACACTATTTATCCCACAATAGGCTGCATGTATACGACCAAATCTGTAATTTCTAGTAGTGGAACATAATTTCTCTCCTCACATTTAATCCCTGAGGGTGAGATGTATTAAGTGTTGATATCCAAAAGGCTTCACGATCGTGAAGTAGATGTTTCAGATCGCCACCACGGGCTGGTTTGATAATCCTATCAATGCCTATGATGCTTAAACTAGCACAGTTATTTTGATGGACTTCCCTAAAGTGCATAGATAGGTTTGAACGATTACGTGTGGCTTGGTTATCTACGTCATTTAGGTGTTCTAAGAACCTTGTTTTTAATTTCCGAGAGGTGCTGCCAATATACTGTAGATTACATATCTTGCACACGGCCAAATAGACCACGTAGCACGTATTGCAATTGATGTATTGCTTTATTGGAAATGTTTTATTACCCTCTCGATCTGATAATTTTTTTGAAGGATTAACATATTGACATGTAGGGAAGGGAATTGACCCACACTTATAAAATCCACAAAATTTCAACCACGTGGCTACATGATCATCACTATTCATCAACATAGGAGATAGAAGATTACCTAACGATATTGGCCTCATTGGTATGATTCTGTAACCTTGGGATAAAATAGATTCTGAAATTTCGTCTTCTCCCTATATTGGGAGATACCTAAGGAGAATCTTTTTGATAGCATGGAATTGATGGCTGTGATCTAATGCCAATGTTAAAGTATCACTCTTTTTTTTATTTAATTTGGAGGTGTCAGATGACATCAAAAGTTTCCTCCCTTTGGGTCTATTGACGGGGAAATTAGCGATTTTTTCAAACTCTTTCAGGTCAATAGGTTTGTTTTGCTAATAGGTATTCAATATTTGCATTTTTTATCACTTGTGCTTGTTTACATATTACTATCAAAGGAAAGCTAGAAGTGACCTATTAATACCATCGACTTATGTCTCATGCCAATATGTTTCTTTCTTTGCTTTTATTTACTTCCTGATTTCGCGTTGTTCTTTTTTCAGAGACTATGTCTCTGTTTGAGCTTTCTGCACAGGGGGCCGCGAATATCTGCCAGCTGGCCTCATTGAGCCCCTGTGTCCATGTCACGACGTCACTTCCGGTCTCGGAGTCCGCGTCCGGAAGTATGGTGTAACGCCGTGCAAATGAACACCGGATTATCAGGTGAGTTGAATGCCTTTTAAACTGTAAATTGGTATATAAGTGTCGTTCTTAAAACTATTGTTTTGGCTATGAGTAAGGGAGCTCTGTTTCCCCAAACGCGTTAGATCACGAAATTTTGGATGCTACTTTTTGTTTTAATGGAGTTCTAATAAAGAAGCTATTTTATTGCACAATCGACCTGGTCCTGTTCGGTGCTGTATCCACGCTCGATTTCTACATTTAGAATGCACATGTCCAACCAGGGATAGAACTACTGCCGTAGGAACCATGGCTGCTGCTAAGGGCCCGAAGCCACAAGGGGCCCAGTGCATCCTTCTTCAGAATGCCTGAAGCCTTTGGCTCTGTTTCGCTATTCAGTCTGGTAAGCCCAAGGCCTTACGCCTACTAAGTGTTGGCCGTTCCACTTGGAGAATCCAGCCCGCTGCTCGTCACATCAAATTATTTTTTAAATTTTTTTTTGCTAATGGGGTCTGGCCTACCTATCTACCTGGGGTCTTCCTAAAACCTACCTTCCTGGGGCCCACTTACAGCCTATCTACCTGGGGCATAGCTACAGCCTACCTACCAAGCTACCTGGGGCCTACCTACCACACTGGAGCAGATCTACCTGGGACCTGCCTATATACCTAACTGGGGGATGCCTACTAGAGATGGGCGAATCAATTCAAACAAAGTGGAATTCGTTTCGAATTTCAGGAAAACTTCGATTCTGAACAAAGTCGCAGTTTGGGGTGATTCGCGGGAATGAAGCGTGTTTTTAATTGATAAAATGGCTGTGAGCACATGGCGTTACATGGGGTAAAGAAGTCTGGGAGGAAGAAAGAAGTGACCTAAATGACATGTGCAGAGATGAAGCCAATCAGAGACCGGACGCGACGCTGGCAGTTCACACTGCCCTCACTGTGCTGTGTAGTGAAGCTGCTGCTGCTGCTGAGATCTCACACTAAAGAACTAACTTTTATACAGTGATTTTTGGTTGGTGTCACAGCTTGTCTCAGAGACTGCTTCTCTTACATTTTGATTTTGTGGGGTATTGGAATTGAAGTCCAGTGTGCGTCCAATTCAGTTGCATATACATTTTAATGCTGTCTGCTCAGTTCTTGAGCACATTGAATATCCAAGGGTTATCTAAGCCTGTTATTGCTGTTGTATTCAGTTAAAGAAACAGCGTTTTTACAATTCAAATACCACTTAATTTTTGGCTGCTCATTTCTTTTGTGCAATTTAGATCCAATTTAATTAAGCGTTTTTCTGCTGTTGTGGTCACTAAAAAAACTGTGTTTTTCAACGCCAAAGAAGAAATTTTGCCTGTAGCATAATTCATATCCGAAGGTTAATTACGTGTTTTTCTGCTGTTGTGCTCAGTAAAATACACGTCGTTGTAACACGCTACATAGCTGGTAATTTTTGGCACCTCATTTCTTTTGCGCAATTTAGATCCAAGGGTTAATTACTTTTTCTGCTGTTGTGGTCCGTAAAATACATGTTGTTTTAACACCTAACATAGCTGGTAACTTTTGGCATCTCATTTCATTTGCGCAATTTAGATCCAAGGGTTAATTATGCGTTTTTCTGCTGTTGTGCTCAGTAAAATACACGTCGTTTTAACATGCTACATAGCTGGTAATTTTTGGCACCTCATTTCTTTTGCTCAATTTAGATCCAACGGTTAATTAAGTGTTTTTCTGCTGTTGTGGTCACTAAAAGAAACGTTGTTTTTCAACGCCAAACAAGAACTTTTGCCTGTAGCATAATTCATATCCAAAGGTTAATTATGCGTTTTTCTGCTGTTGTGCTCAGTAAAATACACGTCGTTGTAACACGCTACATAGCTGGTAATTTTTGGCACCTCATTTCTTTTGCGCAATTTAGATCCAAGGGTTAATTAAGTATTTTTCTGCTGTTGTGCTCCGTAAAATACATGTCGTTTTAAAATGCTACATAGCTGGTAATTTTTGGCACCTCATTTCTTTTGCTCAATTTAGATCCAACGGTTAATTAAGTGTTTTTCTGCTGTTGTGGTCACTAAAAGAAATGTTGTTTTTTCAATGCCAAACAAGAACTTTTGCCTGTAGCATAATTCATATCCAAAGGTTAATTATGCATTTTTTCTGCTGTTGTGCTCAGTAAAATAAACGTCGTTGTAACACGCTACATAGCTGGTAACTTTTGGCACCTCATTTCTTTTGCGCAATTTAGATCCAAGGGTTAATTATGTTTTTTTCTGCTGTTGTGCTCCGTAAAATACACATTGTTTTAACACGCTACATAGCTGGTAATTTTTGGCACCTCATTTCATTTGCACAATTTAGATCCAACGGTTAATTAAGTGTTTTTCTGCTGTTGTGGTCACTAAAAGAAACGGTGTTTTTCAACGCCAAACAAGAACTTTTGCCTGTAGCATAATTCATATCCGAAGGTTAATTTTGCGTTTTTCTAATGTTGTGCTCAGTAAAATACACATCGTTGTAACACGATACATAGCTGGTAATTTTTGGCACCTCATTTCATTTGCGCAGTTTAGATCCAAGGGTTAATTACGTGTTTTTCTGCTGTTGTGCTCAGTAAAATACGCGTCGTTGCAACATGCTAAATAGCTGGTAATTTTTGGCACCTCATTTCTTTTGCGCAATTTAGATCCAAGGGTTAATGAATTATTTTTTTCTGCTGTTGTGGTCACTAAAAGAAATGTTGTTTTTCAATGCCAAACAAGAACTTTTGCCTGTAGCATAATTCATATCCGAAGGTTAATTATGCATTTTTCTGCTGTTGTGCTCAGTAAAATACACGTCGCTGTAACACGCTACATAGCTGGTAATTTTTGCCACCCATTTAATTTCCGCAATTTAGATCCAAGGGTTAATTAGGTGTTTTTCTGCTGTTGTAGCGGCCGTGTGTTGACCAGCAACCCAAGGGTTCTTGATTGGTTGACTAGGTCATCCACTTCCTCCCAGATGACATCTGACAACCCGAGCCAAGAGTCGGTGGGAACGTCAGACACAACTCTTAGTTGGCATGGCCCGAGAGCGGGTCAGCGGCCCTCACCTGTCCTCAACCCGCCACTGTCCCTTCCGTTCCCTCAGCCAGAGATCTACTATGTGGTCTGGGCTCAGTGCCACTATACAGCGAGGATGAACAATTTGAGGAGGACAGTCAGCAGCTACTTGGCAGCGAACAAATGGGGCCAATATACTCTGCTTCTTGCAGTAGGCGGCAAAGTATAGATGTGGAGAGTGGCATGGGAGGTCATGTTGTGAGGGGTTAGCCTCTGCATACCAAGACCATTGAGGGGGACAGCAGGGAAGATCAAACAATAATCGATGATGATGTAGCCAACCGCACTTGGGAGCCAGGTGAAGCAAGGGCTTCATCATCGTCAGGAGAAGAGGGCGTCAGCTTGCGCCTCAGGCAGTGGTGCAGCAAGCACGTGGGTTGTGTGGGCGTGAGTCATCAGGGTAGCAGCAGTGTGAGGTCAGGAGCCAAGCGGCCACGGGGTAGAAAACCCGCTTCGCAGGTCCAAGAAAGTAGCGGCACAGGGGCTCAGCAAGGCAGCGGCGGTAGTAGTCACTCAGTGCGGAGCGTTGGCGGTAAAATCAGATACTCGGCAGTGTGGCAGTTCTTTGCTAAGACACCGGAGGAGCCGAATATGGGTATATTTCGAATCTGTGGGCAGAAAGTGAAGTGTGGCGAGGGAGCTAATGTTGGCACCACGGCCCTGCGTCAACACATGCAGCGCCACCATCCGGTGGCCTGGGAGAAAAGTGGCTCAAATGTGGTGGTCCATCCTGCCGCAGCAGCAGCAGCGCCCAGTGGCACGCATGCCATTGCAGCCAGTCAAGGCTCCACCACCTCTGCAGAAGGGAGCTGTTTCTATTTGCCATCATCTCCCGGTCCAGATGCTCCTGCTCCTCGCTACTCATGGCGCCAGCAGTCGTTCAACGAGGCGATTGCAAAGAGACAAAAGTATGCGTCTAACCATCCTAAGGTGCAGAAGCTTACCGTGCTCCTGTCCAAGTTGTTCGTACTGCAGTCCTTCCCTTTCCAAATGGTGGACTCTGCACCGTTCAGAGAATTAATGGCCTGTGCCGAGCCAAGGTGGAGAGTTCCAAGCCGTAATTTCTTTTCCAAAAAGGCAGTAAAAGCCCTTCACAAATATGTAGAACAGAAGGTGGGCCAGTCCTTGAGCTTATCGTTTTTTTCCAAGGTACACGGCAGCGTTGACGTTTGGAGCTGTAACTACGGTCAGGGCCAGTACTTGTCCTTTACGGCCCACTGGGTGAATGTGCTTCCTGCCCAGCCATACCAACAACTTGGACAGTAGACGCCGCTTTCTCCTCCATGTTGTCAAACTGCTGCTCCTGCACCAATGTTTGCCTCCTCCACCACCACCACCATCTCAGCCTCCACAAGTACTGCTCCATCATACCACATGTGTAGGGCACAGCGGTGTCATGCAGTTCTACACCTGGCTTGCCTCGGCGAACGAATTCACAGAGGGGAAGAACTGCTCCGTGTCATGCAGCAAGAAATCGATGTGTGGCTTTCTCCGCGCCAACTGCAATTCGGAACCATGGTGACAGACAATGGGAGGAGCATGTTGTCCGCGTTGCACCGAGGAGGGATGGTCCATCTGGTTGTGAAAAGGTTCCTGAAGTCTTCCACCGATCTTCAGAAGATTCTGCAAATGGCCAGGAAACTGTGCATGCACATGTTGGACCGACTGTATGATCCAGGCGGACAGGAGTACTCCCCTTTGTAACTTTGACGTCAGCCAGTGGCAGCTCATGCGTGACACCTGCTGTTTGCTGAGGCCATTCGAGGAGGCCACATTATTTGTCAGTCGCCAGGACTACGGGATGAATAACGTCACTCCATTGCTTCATGTCCTGGAACAGATGCTGAAAAATCTGTCTGGGCAGGGGACTGGAGACGTGGCGACTACATCTCGTGGCCACATGAGACCAGTGGGGACTGAACTGGAGGAAGAGGAGGAAGAGGAGGACATTGGAGCAGAAGCATTGTCTGGTGAAATGAGTGGATTTTCTATCCAGGTGACCGGAGAGGAGGAGTAGCAGGGAGCAGCTGGAGGAGGTAGATGGAGTTGAGGAAGACGAGGCAAATGACCCGCAAGCACCATGGCAGTATACAGTGGAGATGGAGGCAGGGAGTCCCTCGGAGTCACTTGTGTAGATGGCCCGCAGCATGCTGATTTGCCTGGCTAGTGACAGCCGAATAGTCACCATCCGGCAGAGGGATGACTTCTGGCTCTCCACCCTATTGGACCCTCACTACTGGTCCAAAATGGGAGCCTTGTTCCCAGCTGCTGAGAGGGAGGACAAACTCAAATACTATAGAGAAATCCTCCGTAGTCAGTTGGCCGCTGCCTATGTGCGGCATCGTCCCTCCTCTGACAGGTCTGACCGGGGGGTACCTCCATCAGCAGCAACCTAAGTCTGGAGTCACTGAGGACCAGCTTCCTTCACCCGCCTAGTGAGGAGGGCACTCGCCAGCAGCAGCAGCAGCAGAACCTGGAGCAGACCCTGAACCAACAGGTGGTAGCCTACTTGGACAGCACTCTGCCACCCCAGTTAGAAGATCTGCTGGACTACTGGGCAGCCAAACTGAATGTGTGGCTGCAACTTGCCAAGTTTGCAGTGGAGAAGCTGTCCTGCCCGGCCAGTAGTGTGGCATCATAGCGGGTGTTCAGTGCGGCGGGGGCCATCGTTACCCCAAGGAGAACCCTCTTGTTCACGGGAAATGTGGAACGACTGACCTTTGTCAAGATAAATCAGGCGTGGATCGGCCAGGATTTCCACACACCAATGACTTAGGCGTCAGATTACATCAGCCATGACGCCTCACCCAAACTGTGAGAAAGAGTCTGGGTTCAAACTACCTGCCTCAGCCACTATTCTGATGCCGCCACCCGCCTGATGCCACACATCTGCTGCCAGTTTCTCCATCTGTCTACCACCATCTTTACCAGGGACTGGTATTGCCACCCACCTCCACACTCTGTCATTGTGCCACTCTCTGACCTCATGCTGCTGCTGTTGTTGCTGCTGCGGTCACCTCCACACCCTGTCATTGTGCCACTCTCTGACCTCATGCTGCTCCTGCTGTTGTTGCTGCTGCGGTCACCTCCACACCCTGTGATTGTGCCACTCTCTGACCTCATGCTGCTGTGGCTGCTGCCGTCACCATCACACTCCTAGTCACTCGGCCACTCTGTGGCCTACTGATGTTGCCACCTAAGCCCTCAGCTTGTTTTTTTTCCAGCTGGCGCTGCCATGACTTTATCAGGCTACATTCCCGCTTCAGTTTTTTGGTCAGTTTTGCCCTCTTAAGTACCCAGGGAATTTTATAGTGAAGCGATTCTAAGAGCGGTGGCATTCATATGCATGTTATGCTAAAACACAACATTGTATGAAGACCAAACCAAGCTCCCTCTGCATATTTAACCCCTTAAGGACCCTGGACGTATGAGTACATCCCAGGGTCCATAAGGGGCTTTGCAGGGGGATCGCTCCGTGACCTCCCAGCACAGCCACCGGGTGTTAGCGGCTAATCGCTGCTAACACCCGCCCACGCTGTTTAACCCGTCAGACACCGCGTCAAAGATGGCCGCGGCGTCTGAATGAATTAAGATCAGTGCCCTGCCCCGATCTTGAGGGTGATCGGCACCGTCGCAGCGTAGCTGCAACGATCCGACCCCTGGACATGGCAGTGGGGAGCCTTGGGAAGGCTCCTGTCACCACCATGTCCTGGTTTGCCCCACTTCCATCCGCAGACAGAGTGGGGAAACTGCTATCTTGGTACATTCTAATGCATTGCCTATGAAATGCATTAGACTGTATTGACAATCGCGCCACCTAATGGTCAAGCAACATAGGTGGCCTCAATATTAAAGTAAAAAAAAATAAATAAAAAATAAATAAAGTTTTACAGTACAAAAAAAAAGTATTAAAAGTTAAAATCAACCCCCTTTCACCAATATACAATAAAAACAATAAAACAATAAAAAAGTTACACATATTTGGTATCGCCGCAACTGAAAAAGTCCCATCTATAAAAATATAACATCATTTATCCCGTGCGCTGAACACCGTAGAAGAAAAAAAAATTCCAAACACCAAAATTGCATTTTTTGGTCATTTATGTCACTTAAAAAATGGAATAAAAGTGATAATAAAAAAGTTGCATGCATTCCAATCTGCTAGCGATAAAAACGTACACTTCAGCCCGCAAAAAATGCACCCTCACTGACGTCTGTAGGTGTTAGTACAAAAAAAGTTATTGGTCGCACAAACTGGCGCCTCGGCACAAATTTCAAAAATAGAAAATGTTTGGAATTTTTTTATGGTACCAAAAGATAACGGAAACCCTACAAGTTTGGTATTGCCGGATGCATATCAACCTGAATAATACAGATAACACATTGTATTGACCGAAGATTGAATGCCGTAAAAGCAAAACCCCCGCAAACTTGGCGAAATAACTTTTTTTTTTCACAATTTATCCCACTTGGATTTTTTTTGCGGTTTCCCAGTATAGTCTATAGTATAGTGAATACCACCATTAGAAAGTACATCTTGTCCCACAAAATAAAAGCCCTCATGTGTCTATGTAGGTGGAAAAAATAAAAAAGTTATGGCTCTGGGAAGTCAAGGAAGGAAAAACGAACGTGTCAACAACAAAAAACGCCGGGTCTTTAAGGGGTTAAGCATGGCACAATGTTCTACAGCACCCTACAGGCTCTGTGCAGCCTGGAAATAGCTGATTTTTAACGCGATTCGTCCCGAAGTAATTTGGACCGAAACGAATTTCGGCGGAAAATTCGACGAAGTCGGCAAACTGAATTTTTGAGAAATTCACCCATCTCTACAAGTAATATTACAAAAAAAGGTTCTCCAATTTTCTGTGATACAATGTAACCTTTAATTATCGATGGATTGCATTATTTCTATATAGCTACATGGAATGCCTGAAGGATGATATTAACTGTTGGGCATGAGGTACTCTAGTCCGACACTACGTCTACTTATCTAGGAGGATAAGCTCTCTTGGTGACCAACTCTTAAATACAACTATGACCGAGACAAGAACATATCACATACAGGTCAGATTGGGCTCTCGCCAAAGCACCAACAAATCCCTATGTACACAGACACAAGCAAGACCCATGTAATCCAAACTTTTCCTTTATATATTTTCATAACATATCAACGGACTGTGAATGGCTGCCCCCAGAGCTATGCTGTTTTTCCGTGTTCAAGTTAATCTGCATCTGACATGTATTCCTTAATGGAACAATAGAGGACTTCTTACCTTCAAGGGATTTATCACAGGTTTTTATATGTGCAAATACACATTACTCTTGCCCTCATATATTGGATTTTGTAGGGGCTTTGATATGTTATGAAAAATAAAAACTATATAATGGAAAAGTTGGGATTACATGTGTCTTGCTGGACTCTTGGTGACCAAGGCAAGGGTTTTAGATTGTGCTTTAATAAGCTCTACCACCCCTGGTCCTTGTGGTCCCAATCTCTAAATATGTGCAATTCTAAATGTAGAGCCCAATTGTAATAGGCTTGACTGGTTCCCAAAACTCTATTTTCCAATGTTATCCTTAACCTTTTTACAGGGAGGAGCTGACCAGTTACAGTAAACACCTGTCACATAATGACACCATTCCCTTCCCAATTGTACCCTACCACAAACAACTTCAGTAGCAGTTTAGATACAGAATTCAAATAGTTTTTCAAAAATGTTTAAGGGAAGAACATTATTTTGTTTGTTAAATTTATAAATTGCCCTCAAAACTCAGTGTTAACCTAGGTCCCATAACTTAATGGAAGCAATGATACTGTGATAGATTTGCAGGACATATATAGGGTCTTTGAAATTCCCTGCAAACCTACATCTGTTAGTATAATAAAATAATAATGGGTAATTGCTACCTAAACATATTTGTAGATGCTCAGAAATTGTGAACCTTATGCATGACTACATAAATCTCACCTTAGTAGATGACAATTCTTTTGGAGATCTCATACAGCCCACGTTCAGTTCCCACTGACTGCAAAGAAGATTGTGCTCTCTTACAAACAGCACTGAAGCAGTGGGGATGGGCTAAACATTAGATAATATGAATGAGTAAAACATGACGAACTGCTTTGCTAGTAAAATTTTAATCTTATTAGCAGTTATTTTAGTCATTTAGACATAATGTGCAGTTAGACATAACAATGGAGGTATTTAGACTGGCATTAACTATTTCTCCGCTTTCTAAAATAAAAGAAATGTATATCTACACATCTCTTTTATAGAACAGAAAAGTATAATAACACAGACACACAAAGGAAGTTATATATGCTCTACAAACTTGAAATTACTGATGCATTACTTAAAGGGGTTTGCCGCTTGGCAAAATCCCCTGCAGATGCCGAAGCACAGTTCGCTATAAACTGGCCTCAGAGAATGTAGAGAGGGCCACGCTTGCAGAGTTCCTCCATTCTCTTCGAAGGCAGTTTCGAATATAGTTACAAAGTGTGCTTGGCTATTTTCAGAACTCCCAAAGACATGAAAGGGGGAGAGCTGTGAAAACGCAGCCCTCACCCCATGCTCTAAAACCAGCGCATAGAGAGCTATGAGTCAGCCTGCACAGGGACTGTGGTGGGGTTTCAAATAATAAGCTGCAGTGTCTTGATCCAAAAAAAACTAAAATGACCCATAGGGCGCGTTCCCACTGCACAGGACAAATACCGGCCGGTTTGCCGGCCGGTATTTGTCCTGTTTTGCGCCCGTCCCCACGGCCGCGGGGGGGACGGCTTTTCTCCACGATAAGCAGAGAACAGCCCTCCCCCCTCCCATTGAGAAGCACATCTTCCGTCGGGAAACCGGACGGAAGATTGTGCTTCTACAATGTTTTGGTGCCGGACCGCCGACGGCAAAACCGTCCGACGGCAAAACCTGTGCAGTGGGGACTGCTGCACAGGTTTTGCATAGAGCACAATTGTTCTCATTTTCGGCCGGTTTTTCAGGCGGTCTGAAAAACCGCAAACCGGCTGAAAAACCGGCCGAAAACCCGTGCCGTGGGGACTTGGCCTTACTGTAATGTACAGTTATGCATAATTTAAATCTATGGAACAAAATGTCATTGTATTACTATTTTACTAATTGCTGTGAAAGACATAAATCTAATACAACAACAACCCTATTATCACATTAGACACAGTGACTTAAATGGTTGTGTCAAATTGTTTTGAGCTTTATACAACACATTATACATTATATCAATATATAGAAAGAAAGCAGCATTCAGATCTTATTTCAGTACAACTGAAAACAAAAAATTTGGTCCCCCTTGGTCAAGGCAGGTCCCATTAGAAACTTTGTCGTAGAGTTTCTTACATTTCCTAATATGATTTAATAATTGATAGCCAAAGTTTTAATAGATGAAGCAGGGTCATTCAATGCAGAACCAATCCCTTGACTCTACTGCTAGCCATGATGGCAGGAGATATTTTTATATAAAGGAATCCTTTCTGTTAGGGTACATTAGCAAAACAAATTTTAACGAGGAATTTGTTGCATATTCTGCGTTGGATTCCACAATAAAATCACTGTGTAATCTGACTGTCATTCATTTCAGTCACACTGCAAACTATAGCTAGTATTTTCCACAAGATGGATTTGAGATACATGGTGCAGAACAAAAAGAATGGTCATGTCAGAGGTGAATACAACTTCTAGACAAATGTAATCTGAGGTGTCGCCCCAGACTTCCCATCAGGCCTGAAGTGCGAAAATACCTTTAAAGTTAAAGTTTAAAGTGGTCTCATATTTTTCTTTTTCACCTGTAAGGATAAACTTTACATATAACATAGAAGTAAGAAGCCATTGTATTCTGTGTGTGGGTGGGTGGGTTCTGTTAGGGTTCGTGGTTAATTGGTGTAGTAAAAAAATAAACAGCTAGACACTGTTTTTTCCAGACTGGGGAACCGGTTTAGCCCCCTCTTATAAATAATTTTATTACTTAAAAACTTTTTTCCCCGCTTTTATAAGGAGTCATTGCAGTAGTGAAGTGTGCTATGTAACTCCTCTTAGATCTGCTGAAAAGGAAATACAAGTCACCAAGGGCATGATGAAAATTTGCAAGGTATTTGAAATTGGTACTTTGTTAAAATGGTTTATTAAGCTATGTCTTCACAACACTGAATTCTTATCAGATTTTCAGCGGATTCAGCATTTTCAAAATCCGACTGTACCCAGCACTGTATAGACTTCAAAAGAAAACCTGTGCTGTAGTCTGCACAGCACAGGGTTTCTACTGATGCCGCTGGCCGTCCGACAGAAGATAGAACATGTTCTATCTTCTGACGGATTATCCAACTGAGGTTTTTTGCGCAAAAAAAGGTGGCATGGTCCGGTGAAGTTAGAATACCATCGGATTTCATTAATAAATACAACAACAGATGAACAACACATGGTAAATTGCACAGTGTTGTTATTTATTTAGCAAAAACTGGGCCAAAATGCTGAAGCAGTGTGTGAAAAGTGAAGTACATCATTACTGCTTCAATAGGAATTATGGGCGACACCAGAATTTTAGTGTCTTTTTAGCCTGAAAACTAGTGCATCCCCATTCGCTCGATTTTTTAAACAGGCGCACTCCAATATCAGGCACATTACAAAATGTCTGCGGCACTTTATAAGGCATCTGAGATCGGGGGTTGTGTTGAAGGTAAGTTCCACTACAACCATAAGAAGCTACATGTTTTCATACTTAGTACAGCAAATCCAGGTGTATTATTGCTAGAACAGGTAGACCAATTTAAAAGTTGTTTACCTGAGCCAGAAGTGTCGCTTTGTAGCTAGAAAGCGTTAAATCTGTGACCCGCAATAGAACAGGTTCATAGATACAGGCACATTCTACGCTACAAATGCGCACTTAAAAAAAATGGCGTCTGGGCGCCAAAAATCATACATGTCACCCTAACAGTTTAAGTAAAAGCCAAGTGCTGCTAATAAAATGTCCTTCTTTAACTGATCGTCAACAAGTGTGACCACCTCTATAAAAGCAGGATTTTTGACATCTTGCTTGTCTGGAGCATTCTGACATGTGTTAGCACAATATCAAGGAGGAAAAACATCAGCAATTATCTTAAAGAAGCAATTGCTACTGCCATCAGTTTGGGAAGAGTTATAATGCCATTTTGAAAGAATTTGAAGTTCATCATTCATCAGTAAGAGAGATTATTCACAAGTGGAAAACATTAAAATCTTTTAAGTAATGGACACCCCAGTAAATTCAATTCAAATTGACACTGTGCAATGTTCAGAAAAAAAACAAAAAATAAAAAACAAGAGCGACATTTCAGATGCTACAGGTCTTAGCATGTACAGTATACTGTATGTTCAAGTTTCTACAGGTATGGCTTGTTTGGAAGGATTGCTAGGAGAAAGCCTTCTCTCTCTAAAAAAATAATATGGCAGGATGCTTAAGTTTGCAAACTTGCCTCTTAACAAAACACAATAATTCTGAAACAATGTCCTTTGGTCAGACAAGATCAAAATGGAGTTGTTTGGTCCTAATACACGTTTGTGATTGTTCTGCAGTCACAGGACCTGGGCATCTTGCAGCTGTTGTGTCGACAATGAGCTTCCCTGTATACAAAAGTATTGTAGAGTCAAATGTGAGGTCATGTATCTAACAGCTGAAGCGTTGCCAAACTGGGTCATGCAACAGGACAATGATTTCAAGCACAGCAGCAAATCTATAGTAGAATGACTGAAAAAGAAAATAAGGCATTCCAATGGCTAAGTCAGAACTCAACCCAATTGAAATGCTTTGTTAGGACCTTAAGAGAGTTGTGCATAAACAAATGCCTACAGACCTGAGCTGAATTAACTGAAAGCAACATTTTAAAGAAAATTCCTTCAGAACAAAGTGGAAGACTGACAAAGTGATACAGAAAACAAATGCTTCAAGTTATTGCTGCAAAAGGTGGTTTTACAAAGTATTTATTCATGGGGTGTACACGGTTTTACACATAACTTTTCCATTTTGACTTCATTTTTGTTATATAAACAGTGGCATGTTGAAATATGTTATGTGGTGTTCATCTGAGGTTGTATTTGCCTACATTTTAGACTATATTTGTCTACAGATTTTTTTTTTTTATTATGTTCTAATACATGAAAGTATGGGAAAAAGCAAAACAGGTTTAAAATAGATGGGTTATTGAAATGACATTTTTTTAGTCCTATGCACCTTTCAGGATGCTAAGGTTATCCTGGAAAGTATAGGATATAGTTCTAAATCTGGTAATGCTGGTGTTTTATACATTTTCTTAAAGATGCACAACTGCATAGTACAGATTGCATTATATAGTGATACTGTTGTCTAATTCGCACATGGTGTTGGGTATCAGGGTAGGACTAGTAGTATACCTATTTTTATTTATTTTAAAGTGTCATTCATTTCAGGGCACTGTAGAGGAAGGAAGGACCCTGCCCAATGAATGCTTACAATCTACAAGGAAGGAGGATTGAGACAGAAGGTTAGGGGCAGACATGTTTGTGGGGTGGTGGCAGAGGGTTATTGTATATTGTATGCTATCCTAAAGAGATGGATTTTCAAGTCACTTTTGAAATTAGTAAAGGTGGAGGAGAGTCTAATGTGTTGGGGCAGTGAGTTCCACAGTACGGGAGATGCACTGAAAAAGGCTTGGAGACGGTTGTGTGAGGAACGGATACAGGGAGAGCAGAGAAGAAAGTCCTATGAGGAGCGGAGATTGTATGAGCGGAGATGTCTGGAAATTAAGGCAGAGATGTATGGGAGAGGAATGAGGGGGGGACAGGTTATGGAGAACCTTGTATGTCATGGTTAGTTATTTAAACTGAATTCACTTGACAATAGAGTTGAGGATGAATTGGAGGGGGATAAGAGTACTAGACTTGAGGCCGCAGAGAAGGATATCGCAGTAGTCTAGGTAGGAGATGACAAGGCCATGGACTAGCATATTTGTAGTCTTAAAGTTAAGGAATGAGCAGATCTGAGAAATATTTTTCAGGTGGAGGCAGTAGACAGAGGTAAGGGCTTGGATGTGTGGCTTAAAGGACAATGAAGGAGTCAAAGATTATCCCAAGGCAATGGATTTGTGGGGCTGGTGAAAGTGTAGTGCCATTGACTGTGATAGATCAGACAAGGAGATAGAGTGGAATGGTGGAAAGATGATGAATTTAGTTTTCTCCACATTTATTTTTAGAAGGCGGGAGGAGAAGAAGGAGGATATGGACGATAGACACTCCCAGATTCTGGATTGCAGTATTAAAATCTGGGTTGGAGATGTAAATGTGGGGGTTATAAGCATAGAAGTGTTACTGAGAGCCATGTGATGCTATGAGTTGACCCCGGACAGGACTATAGATAGAGAAGAATGGAGGACCAAGTATTGACTCATGAGGGACACCAACAGAAAGAGTGTGTGTTGAGTAGGTGGTGAGAGAGCTATAGCTCTTAAACGTGCAATCGGTGAGGCTTGCGGACATCCTGGAAAGGGATGAGAGGATTTGTAGCAGGTGGGAGTGGTCTAAAGTGTTAAAGGCTAAGAACAAGTCTAAAAGGAGAAGCATAGAGTAGTGGCATCATTCGTGACTTTGGTTAGGGCAGTTTCAGAGAATGGTGGTATCAGAAACAAGACTAAGGGCGACATGTATGAACGGGCTTTTCGTCTGTTTTCTGGCGTAACCTGCGCCTCCAGGCCCGAATCTCCCTGTCGGACGCAGGGATGCAGTGTTAGGCACAGCGTTCACCACTTTCAGCTGCGCCTTGCATGAAGGGGCGGGCAATGGGCGCGGTGTGGGCGTTCCGGGGCAGGACGCGGCGCGCTTGAAAAGTCCGAGGCATGTACGATCGAGAGTTGGCAAAGTGCAGCACATTGCAGCGCTCGCCAGCGCCGACAGTCAGACCTAGTTTATTTTGGTCTAAATGATCCGGTGGAGGCGAAGTGAAGCGAGAACAGAACATGCGAGGAAACATATAGAAGATCGTATCAGAAATCTCTGCGCTCAGCTCCATACATAAAAAAAATCATTTTCCAAAAATCTAGAATGGCGCAAGAATCAAGAATTAGGATATTGGAAATTGCCGGGAAATACAGTAATTCAAATTCTGAAAGCTATTCTCATTGGTCAGCATAAACCAGCCAATCAGAATAGGAGCGACAGTGAACCATTAAAACCTATGGAGAACTATTGACCAATCAGAATTAAAGGCAGGACAGTTCAAAATACAGTAAAAATGCAGAAAAGAGCTGATTGGTTGAGCTAGCGGAGGCTTGGCTATCTCGGCCAATCAGAGCACGAGCTACTTGTCCCATTGTAGTCTATGGAGAGATCGGCGCAATGCAATCTAGGCTCTCAGCGCCGTGTGGCATGGAGTATGAATAAAAAAATCATTTTTATTAGTTGTAAAATATTTTCTGAAAAAGAGCTGAAACCTTCTATAAACATAAATCAATCAAATCACTAACAACGCGTTTGTCGCCGAGACCGGCGCTACATCAGGAATTTCGATATAGAGAATTGCCGGGAAATACAGTAATTCAAATTCTGTAAGCGCTTCTCATTGGTTGGCAGAAGCCAGCCAATCAGAATAGGAGCGACAAAGACCATTTATATCCTATGGAGAAGTTTTGACCAATCAAAGGCGGGACAGTTCAAAATACAGTAAAAATGCAGAAAAGAGCTGATTGGTTGAACTAGCTATCTCAGCCAATCAGAGCGCGAGATACTTCTCCCATTATAGTCTATGGAGAGATCGACACAATGCAAATTCGGCGCTCAGCGCCGTGTGGCATGGAGTATGAATAAAAAACTAATTTTTATTAAGTGTAAAACATTATCAGATAAAGCGCTGAAACCTTCTATAAAAATAAATCAGTTAAATCCCTAACAACGCATTTGTCGCCGAGACCGGCGCTACATAAGGAATTGCAATATAGAGAATTGCCGGGAAATACAGTAATTCGAATTGTTTAAGCTCTTCTGATTGGTCGGCATAAACCAGCCAATCAGAATAGGAGCGACAGTGGCCCATTATATCCTATGGAGGAGTATTGACCAATCAGAATAGGAGCGACAGGGACCCACTCTAACCTATGGAGAAATATTGATCAATCATATTCAAAGGCGGGACAGTTCAAAATACAGTAAAAATGCAGAAAAGAGCTGATCTTTTCATTCCCCCAATATTATGGATCATTTTATATACAGATCGGTACAACTTCTGTGCTCTTATCATTTGATTTCGGCCTTGTACTTTTGTATTCCCGATTGCATTCGAAAACCCATAGGAGCGTCGCTCGCTCTCCCATTGGTCCAAATAACCGCGTCTCTTTTAAGTTAGCCAATCACAGAGCTCGCTCGGAATTTCTTTTCCCCATAGAACTCTATGAGAGAGTAGCTCGCGTTCTGATTGGCTAAGCTGGACGAGCCCCCGCTAGCTCAACCAATCAGCTCTTTTCTGCATTTTTACTGTATTTTGAACTGTCCCACCTTTGAATATGATTGGTCAATATTTCTCCATAGTTTAGAATGGGTCCCTGTCGCTCCTATTCTGATTGGTCAATACTCCTCCATAGGATGTAATGGGCCACTGTCACTCCTATTCTGATTGGCTGGTTTATGCCGACCAATCAGAAGAGCTTAAACAATTCGAATTACTGTATTTCCCGGCAATTCTCTATATTGCAATTCCTTATGTAGACCCGGTCTCGGCGACAAATGTGTTAGGGATTTAACTGATTTATTTTTATAGAAGGTTTCAGTGCTTTATCTGATAATGTTTTACACTTAATAAAAATGAGTTTTTTATTCATACTCCATGCTGCACGGCGCTGAGCGCCGAGATTGCATTGCGCCGATCTCTCTATAGACTACAATGGGAGAAGTAGCTTGCGCTCTGATTGGCCGAGATAGCCAAGCCCCCGCTAGCTCAATCAATCAGCTCTTTTCTGTACTTTTAGGCCGTGTTCACACGGCTTATTCCCGACGGATTTGTGCGCCGTATTGAGCGCACAAATCCGCCGTGAATAAGGGGCGGGAGGGGGCGGCCGGAGCGCGGCGGGGTGCGCCGCTCCCGGCCCCATAGACAATGCATTGTTTACGGCGCGTCCGCGCCGTAAATAATGTGCATGTCACTTTCTCCCCCCGCGGCGGATTTGCCGATGCGGGGAGGAGCGAACGGAATCCACTGTTCTTTATGAGAGCCCGTGGATTACCGTAAAGATCTCCCGACGGATTGGCGCCGTATTGAAGCGCAAATCCGGCGCGGAATACGGCGCCAATCCGTCGGCAAATAAGCCGTGTGAACGGGGCCTTACTGTCTTTTGAACTGTCCCGCCTGTGATTTTGATTGGTCAAAACTTCGTCATAGGATATAATGGGTTTTTATTGCTCCTTTTCTGATTGGCTGGCTTCTGCCGACCAATGAGAAGCGCTTACAGAATTTGAATTACTGTATTTCCCGGCAATTCTCTATATTGCAATTCCCGATGTTGCGCCAGTCTCGGCGACATACGCGTTTGTTCGGGATTTAACTGTTTTATGTTTATAGAAGGTTTCAGCTCTTTTTCAGAGAATATTTTACACTTAATAAAAATGATTTTTTTTATCATACTCCATGCCGCACGGCGCTGAGAGCGGAGATTTCATTGCGCCGATCTCTCCATAGACTACAATGGGACAAGTAGCTCGTGTTCTGATTGGCTGGGATAGCCAAGCCCCCGCTAGCTCAACCAATCAGCTCTTTTCTGTATTTTTACTGTCTTTTGAACTGTCCCGCCTTTGATTTTGATTGGTCAAAACTTCTCCATAGGCTATAATGGGTCCCTGTCGCTCCTATTCTGATTGGCTGGTTTATGCCGACCAATCAGAATAGCTTTCAAAATTTGAATTACTGTATTTCCCGGCAATTTCCAATATCTTAATTCTTGATATTGCGCCGTTATAGATTTTTGGAAAGTGATTTTTTTTCATGTATTTTTTATTTTTGAGGTTTGAGCTCTTTTCTGAGAATGTTTTACACCTTTATAAAGGCGATTTTTGATTCATATTCCGCCCGGACATGTTGAATGATTTCTCGCTGTTTTCCAGCCTGTTTTGAATCGGAACACATCTTCGGCGCAGTCCCTTCTACGCCTAAGTCCCGCACTGCGCCCCATACACTGGCGAGGTGCGACGGACTTTTCCACGCATGTATGAGTGCACCTCCTCGGACGGCGAATATTAGGTGCAGCGCCGCACTGCGCCCATTTCCCTGCACTGCACCCCACACACTGGCGAGGTGCGGCGGACTTTACATGATATGTATGACCGCACTACCTCGGGCGGCGAATCATAGGCGCAGCGCCGCACTGCGCCTAAGTCCCACACTGCGCCCCAAACACTGGCGAGGCGCGGCGGACTTTACATAGTATGTATGAGTGCGCCCCTAAATCAGGTGCAAATTTCGCCGGAAAACTGGCGGAAAGGTGCGCCCCGACGTGGCGAGATTCATACATGTCGCCCTAAGTGTGAAGATAGTTGGATGAAAGATGGGAGGACGGTTCAAGACAGTTGTGTTGTTCAATGAGTTTTGAGGCAAATGGAAGCAGTGAGATGGGGCAATAATTGGACTGAGAGGAGGGTTCAAGGAGGAAGGGAAGATGCCAGGGGTTAACAATAACAATATTAAGGTCTGAGGTTGTGAGGTTGGATTTGGAGAGTAGAGTGGAAAGCTTGTCATGTGTAACAGTGGAAAGTGCCGGTTAAGGTGGGTGGAGGGGACTGTTTCTTTCTCTGATGAGGTTTATCTTGTTTAAGGGGAGTGTGGAAAAGTCATCTGCTGAGATTAGAGACAAGGGAGATCGGGCCAGGGGATGGAGTAGAGAGTTAGGGATTGAATAGTTGTTTACGGTTGTGAGACAGAGAAGACATAACCATGATAAAGTAATTGTATTTGGCAGAAATGAGTACCTGACATTCCGAAAGAGTTGTATTTGAGAAAATGATATAACTGAGATAGGTAAGTGCCACTCTATTCACAGTTTAGGCACAGGGCAGATAACCTCACTGTTGAACACAATGTGAAATACTACTAAACTATAAAGTAAACATATGCTATTTTTACAAGAGGTTGAGGATAGTGTATATACAGTATAAGTACTTTTTCTTCATTTTAACAGTAAAACAAGTTGAATAAATATACATCAATCAATTAACATTTTAATCCAAACATAAAGTAATATGTTTCAATTCATTTACTAAGGTTTAATGGTAAAGAACATTGTGGATTTTTCAAAGGATGAGCGAGGAGAAAATCAGACATAAAAGTTGGGAGATAAGTGACTGGGAGGTAGAAGAGTTTGGTAATCCATCCTGCAGAATATCGTGTCCATGGGTATACAGCTGTCAGGGCGTGTTCCATGCAGTCAGTCACCTGAGTTATATGAGGATTGCACCTGGATAGTCTAAATTGGATGAATTTGCAATCTGAAATGGAAAAACATGTCAAAATCTATCTAAACCATAAAATGCCTAATATAATAAACATAAATATAATGATGCTGTGGCTCTAAATCATGAGACTAAATAGTATTCTTATTCCCAGAAATATGGCTTATAAGAAGAACTTCTGCTGTAGAAAGTGAGAGTAGGAAAAGTTTTAAACGCAAAGGTTAGTTCTATAAGAATATGAATGTACATAGTTAATGTGCCAAAGGATTCAATAGGACTGACAAGTTCTATTTCTTTTTTTTTCTTTTTTGCCAGAGGCCTGTTTTTACAGTGTGACTTTTTGGTACACTCAAGTTATTTACTTGTCTCTATTTTCATTTTATTCTAGTACATTTCATGGATGGCAGTGAAGGGATCAAATAAAATAGCACATAAAACCAAGGTAAAATTTCTATAGTGACACTATCTCGCACAATGATATAATTGATCTAAATAGAATATGCTGTCAATGCGTGATATGAGTGGGTCCCACGTCTGGGACCTACACCTATCTTGATAATGGGCTCAATTCAGAATAAGAGTCTGTTGGGCTTGTACAAAACTCTCTATTTTCAATGGGCGTTCCGAGTATAGCCAAGCGGTGTGTTTGGCTGTACCTGGAACTCCTATAGAACAAAATGGATAGTACACAAAAGCAAGCGACTCTCTGTTCTGAATGAAGACTTTCGGGGATCTATTCCTGAGATAGATGTGTGCACCAGAAGTGAGGCCCTCACCTATCACACATTGATGGTATATCCTATCAATATGCCATCAATGTGTGAAATGGGAACACTTCTTTAATAAATAATGCTACTCACAGAAATCGAAATACTGCTGCCCATAAGCCTCCTTGGCCCACTGAGGAGCCTCCGACCAGAGAGAATGGAGGCTTTGTAGTGTGGTCTCTACATCTGTAGCTGGCGTTTTATATGAAGTTGGTTCAATAACAGAAACTTTAACTCCAAAATTTCGAAGTTCACGTCTGATAAAAGAGAAAACAGTGCAGTAAATACACTATTTTTATTATTTTTCTACAAATTATCACATAGTCTTAAAGTCTTACAGGAAATTATATATGAGATAATAACATTTTAATATTTACTGACTAACAACATTGTCACAGGCCTCGGCTCGGCGCCGCGGCCGTCCCCCTGCGCTTACGGGGTCCTGCGCTGCCCGCAGCCCTTGCCCTTCTGCTCCTGGCCGGGAAACCCCATACTCACCAGTCCCCGCTCCTGTGTCCGGCTCCGACGGCCGCCGCACGCGTACCCGCTGCTTAGGGCGCGCGCGCGACGGCTGGTCAGGATTTAAAGGGATAGCGCGCCGGTAATTGGCCATTGCCGGCCGCTGATCCTATTTAGTGTGCACGCCTCCTACACTCACTGCCAGTTCGTTGGTGTGTGTTTGGAGAGCTCAGTTTGTATTCAGAAGTCCGTCTTGTCTACCCGTGTACCAGTCCGCCTGCTTACGTTTCTGACCTTGCCTGTTTGCCGCCTGCCCTGACCGTCTGCCTGTCTCTGACCACGAACCTCTGCCGCCTGCCCTGACCTTCTGCCTGTCCCTGACTACGCCTCTGGTTTACGTTTCTGTACCACGCTGTACCCCGGCCGCCACCGCAAGCAAGTCACGTCAGGGGTAGCGACCTGGTAGCCTCACGCCGCAGCAAGTCCATCCCGCTTTGCGGCGGGCTCTGGTGAACACCGGGGGCTACTTAGACTCCGCTCCCTGGCGTGGCTTAACTATCATCGCTTGCGGTGGTCCAGCGAATCCACCTCCGCATTACAGTACGAACTGGCCATGGATTCCGACAGGGTACCTCTGCCCGACCACCGGGATGTCAAGACGGCTGTCGCCCAGCAGAACCAACGTATTGACCAGCTAGCGGCCATGATGCAGAACCTTGCGGCCCGTCTACCTCCACCGGCTACCTCCGCTGCACCTGTGGCTCTGGCGTCCATTGCTCTACCTGCTCCAGCTTCAGGACCCTTTCTTCATTTGCCACTCACTTCACGCTACGATGGAGACCCCAAGAAATGCCGAGGGTTCATCAGCCAGTGCTCCATTCACCTCGAGATGATGGGGCATAAATTTCCTACAGAGCGTGCCAAGGTGGCCTTCATAATCAGCCTCTTGTCCGGAGAGGCCTTGGCTTGGGCCACGCCACTATGGGATCTAGGGGACCCTCTGACAGCTGACCTCCAAACCTTCCTCCGGGGGTTCCGCACGGTCTTCGAGGAACCAGGCCGTACTTCTTCGGCCACCGCAGCACTACTCTGGCTGCGTCAGGGCGACACCACGGTCGGTCAGTATTCAGTGCATTTTCGCACTCTCGCTTCGGAGCTGGACTGGAACAACGAAGCTTTGGTGGCGACGTTCTGGCAAGGTCTCTCGGGACGACTCAAGGATCAGCTCGCCGCTCGGGATCTACCAGCTGCTTTGGATGACTTAGCCACCCGAGTCGATATTCGGTTCGCCGAAAGGCAACAAGAGCTCCGCCTTCAACGGGAGGACGTCCGTCCATGCCGGTTACCCCACTTGGCTCCCACGTTCCAGCGGCCACCTCTTCCGATGGTTGCCGAGGAAGAACCTATGCATGTTGAGAGAGCCCACCTGTCCCAGGAGGAACGTTCACAGCGCTGCCAGAAGCAGCAGAGTTTCTATTGTGCCGCATCTGGCCATTTCATTGGGGACTGTTCGGTGCGCCCAGGAAACTTCCGCACCTAGGGCTCGTAGGAGAGGCGACCCTAGGTGTACGTGTGGTCTCTCCCCGTCTGACCATGCCCGTATGTATTGGTGCTTCACCGGACAACACCTTTCAGGCCACCGCCTTTATTGATTCAGGATCTGCAGGAAACTTCATAAGCCACGAACTTGTGACCAGGTTTCGTCTCCCAGTGACTCCGTTGCAGAAGCCTATGTTCGTCTCATCGGTCAGTGGCGAATGCCTTAAGGACGCTATCCGCTTCCGTACTGCCCCCCTCACCTTGTAGGTGGGGGCTCTTCACAAGGAGACTTTGCAACTTCTCGTCCTGCCTAGATCCTCCTCTGAAATCCTCCTGGGCCTTCCATGGTTGCAGGACCATACCCCGACCTTGGATTGGAGCTCAGGTGAAGTTTTGCGTTGGGGTTCCGCGTGCCTCTCGCGTTGCCTGTCGAAGCAGCAAGCTGCTCCTCAGGTCGCCTACCAGAAATCTACCAAGCCTCCACCAGGCCTACCTACGCCATACTGGGACTTCGCGGACATCTTTTCGGAAAGACAGGCTGAAATGCTTCCTCCACACCGGCCTTAGGATTTCCCAATTTATCTGCAACCCAGCTGTACTCCTCCCTGGGGCCGGGTCTATCCCCTCTCTGTCCCGGAGACTAAAGCTATGTCTGAGTACATCGTTGAGAACCTCCGTAAAGGCTTCATTCGTAAATACTCGTCTCCAGCAGGAGCCGGCTTCTTTTTCGTGGAGAAAAAGGACGGGTCTCTCCGGCCCTGCATCGACTATCGGGGCTTAAACAAAATTACAGTAAAAAACCGCTACCCTCTGCCCTTGATCTCTGAACTTTTCGACCACCTGCGTGGCGCGAAAATCTTTTCCAAGCTGGACCTACGTGGTGCTTATAACTTAATCCGCATTCGAGAAGGCGATGAGTGGAAAACGGCGTTTAATACGCGGAATGGCCACTTTGAGTATCTGGTTATGCCATTCGGTCTCTGTAACGCCCCTGCAGTATTTCAGAACTTTGTCAATGAGATCTTTCAGGACCTACTCTACGTCTGTGTGATTGTTTACTTGGACGATATTCTAATTTTCTCCCCTGATCTCGAGACCCATCGCCACCACGTCCACCAGGTCCTCAGGCGACTCCGCACCCATCAGCTTTTTGCCAAAAAGGAGAAGTGTCTCTTTGAACGTACCAGCTTACCCTTCTTAGGGTACATTGTCTCTGATAAGGGTCTTCGGATGGATCTTTCTAAACTCTCCGCAGTGTTACAGTGGCCACAACCGGTGAGATTTTTGGGATTCGCCAATTATTATAGACAATTTAGCCCACACTTCTCTACACTTGTGGCTCCCTTGGTGGCACTAACTAAGAAAAATGCCAATCCCAAATCCTGGCCCCCAGAAGCTCAAGAAGCCTTCAATCGGCTCAAGTCTGCATTTGTGTCGGCTCCGGTCCTGTCTCGCCCGGACCCTAACCGCCCTTTCATTCTGGAAGTGGATGCTTTTTTTGTCGGTGCCAGCGCTGTCCTTCTGCAGAGTTCCTCCTCTGGTAAACTGCATACTTGTGGGTTTTTCTCCAAGACGTTCTCTCCTGCCGAAATGAATTATACCATCGGTGATCGCGAATTACTGGCCATAAAGCTGGCTCTAGAAGAATGGCGTCACCTGCTGGAGGGGGCTCACCACCCTATTGACATCTTCACGGACCACAAGAACCTCCTATATCTTCAGTCGGCTCAACGCCTGAACCCCCGGCAAGCCAGATGGTCGCTCTTTTTTGCCCGTTTTGACTTCCGTCTACATTTTCGGCCAGCCGAGAAAAACGTCAGAGCTGACGCTCTATCTCGTTCTTCAGATACGGTGGGTCTTGAGCCTCCTCCCCTGCACATAGTCCCCCCAGAACGACTCGTCACGGCTGCCCCCGTGGATCTCCAACACCTACCTCCCGGGAAGACGTATGTGCGTCCTGCCTTGCGGCCTAGAATCCTGAAGTGGGGACACTCTTCTCGTACAGCGGGGCATCCAGGAGTCCATAGATCGCTACAGCTGGTCTCCCGTTATTACTGGTGGCCCACCCTCGCTCAAGATGTCAGGGACTTTGTTCTGGCCTGCACCTCCTGTGCCCGTAATAAGGTCCCTCGCCTCAAACCCGCAGGCCTTCTTCAGCCTCTCCCTGTGCCAGAAAGACCCTGGACCCATGTCGCCATGGACTTTGTTACAGATCTTCCCCCCACAAAAGGAAACACGGTCCTCTGGGTGGTGACCGATCTATTCTCAAAAAAGGCTAATTTTATCCCTCTGCCGGGGGTACCCTCTGCCCCCCAGCTGGCCCACCATTTTGTCCGGCATGTTTTCCGATTGCACGGTCTCCCTTTGCATATTGTCTCTGACAGGGGAGTCCAGTTTATTACTAAATTTTGGCGGGCTCTGTGCTGTCAGTTGCAAGTTCAACTAGATTTTTCATCGGCATACCACCCTCAAACTAACGGGCAGGTAGAGCGGGTTAGCCAGGTCTTGGGTACCTACTTGCGACATTTTGTGTCCGCTTGTCATGATAACTGGTCCGATTTTCTCCCCTGGGCAGAGTTTTCCTATAACTCTTTAGATTCGGAATCCGCTGGGGCCTCACCCTTTTTTGTCAGTCTTTTGGTTAACATCACCGCCCACCTCTCCCCTAGCTACTCGTCTCTTGTCCCTGCCGTGGAATGGCCAAGTACAAGTGACATCAAGGCTGTCTGGCAACTCACACGGACAGGCCCTGCTACGGGCTTATGCTCGCCACCAAACTTCAGGTGAAGGTATGTAGGTCCCAGCCCTTATTAGAGCCGGGGGCAATAAGGTTTGGTTATCCACCAAGTACATCCCCGCTTCAAAAGTGCCCAGTACAAGTTGGGCCCAAATACTTGGGGCCCCTTTGTGGTATTTGGAGACTGAACCCTTGCGTATTCCTAACACCTTCCACGTGTCCCTTCTCAAAGCGGTGGTTGCTGACACGCTTATCCCGTAGATCGTCTCGCTTCTCCTGTCGCTGATACCTGATAACATCTTTGAGGTTGAGGTGTTGGCGGAGAAGACAGTAAGGGGGAAGCGATTTTCTTCTTATTGACTGGAAGGGCTTCGGTCCGGAGGGCATTCATCGGAACCAGGGGCCAACCTGTCCCCTGATCTCTTTGCTAAATTCAAAAGATAGAGGGGGAGACCTAAGGGGGGGTGGGGTACTGTCACAGGGCTCGGCTTGGCGCCGCGGCGATGCGGCCATTCCACCTACGCTTACGTTTCCAGCGCGGTTCCGCGGCTTGCCCTTGCATTGCCCTTCTGTCCTGGCACCCAGGAAAACCCCATACCTCACCAGTTCCCGGCACCTGTGTCGGCTCCGACGTCAGAACGCGCGGCGTACCCACTGCTTATGGCGATCGCGCTGACGGTGGTAAGGATTTAAGGGGATAGCGCGCGGTAATTGGCCATTGCCGGACCGCTGATCCTAATTTAGTGTGAACGCCTCCTACCTCACTTGCCAGTTCGTTGTGTGTGTTTGGAGAGCCTTAGTTTGATATTAGAAGGTCCGTCTTGTCTACCCGTGTACACAGTCCGCTGCTTAAATTATCTGACTTGCCTGTTTTGCCTCCTGCCCTGGGACCGTATGCCTGTCTCTGACCACGAACTCTGGCCGCTGCCTGACCCTTCTGCCGGGCCCTGACTACGCCTCTGGTTTACGTTTCTGTACCAAGCTGTACCCCCCGGCCGCCACCACAAGCAAGTTCACGCCTGGGGGTGAGCGACCTGGTAGCATCACGCGCAGCAAGTTCCATCCCGCTTTTGCGGCGGTTCTCTGGTGAACACCTGGGGCTACTTGGACTCACTCCCAGGCGTGGCTTAACTATCTCGCTTGCGGTGGTCCAGCGAATCCACCTCATAGCATTACAAGGAATGAAGTGTTTGTGACAAGATCTGAGACAAAAAGCTATAAGGACATGATATAATATGAGACAAAGCTTATGGATAAAGATTTGCTATACGCCAAATTTATAAACAAGATATGCTATGCACCAAAGATATGCACCCAAAATATAACTATGCTATTTAAGGCATATTCACTTGCCAGATTTATGAACTCCATATACGAAGGTTCATACATACTGTCGCACTTCCACACTCATTCTGTATTCGATTTAGAACTGGCGTGTCAGCACCAAATTTTCACCACGTGTCCTCCAAAAGTGTCTCAATGCTGATGGAAGTGTGCATCTGCGGTTTAAATGATGTTTTTGTTCACAAATATTATATTGATCCCTTGGTGTTGTCACCATAAAGTCGGTTTTAGCTTTCTGTTTTTTTTTTATCTTCAGCTTTCAGGAGCCTTAACTGATTATTTCTGGATACATAGTCATTCTAGGGCTGTTTTTTCCGGGACATGTTGTATTTCTTTATAGTACAGTTTAATGCACTATACATTGTATTAGGAGCCCAAAAATTTTCTGAGGGATGGAACCTGGAGAAAAACACAATTTTTTGGAAAGGTTGTGGTTTATATGGAGTTAATATGCCAAAAACAAAATGATGTTACTCTTTATTCTACGAGTTTGATTGATTATTGCAATACCAAATGTATATGGTTTATGTTATTATTTTATTACTTTAATATTACTTTAATATTAATACTGGCCCTGCGCGTTTTCGTACTGGCCAGCGATGTGTAACTTTTAAAACACCCGGCGTGTTGCAGCGCATACAGGTACGCGCCGCAATTATGTTGTGTGAATATACCCTAAAGCTGAGGAGTTTGGGAGAAGCTGCACAATGGACTACCATTACCAGCCATGGTGGCTTTCTCCCCATAACTGCGCCCACTTTATTGAATGTTTTATCAGAAAATGCTGCAGATGTTCGGGTAAAACAACCATAGTTGGGACAGGGTAAACCTGAAGCTATTCATGCTGCCCTTCATAGGGCTTCATTAAGTAGCTGACGGATTCTCTTTAAGCTTCAATGAGCAAGGAGAAGCACATCTCAGACTCATCTTTCCTAAGCCACAGAATTTCCTCGTACATGGCCCAGTTTACAAGATTTTTTACTTTTCATAACGCCTATAGAGTTTCAGGGTAAGAATCTTACTAAAAACAAGGAATCCTGTGGGTCTATTTCTGTGGTTTTGTGGTTTGGGAAGCACTGAGTGGCTGGACAAGTTTCACTTTACTACTTCATTGAGGTAGATACATGGCAAAATATTTGAAAAGCACTTTTGAGTATTTCCGAAACAACAGGCAGAGCTATTTCAGCTATAAAACGCATCAAGACAATAGTAAATTGACTGTGATACATTCAGGTGCTGACTCTCACCTTTTTAAT
This sequence comes from Phyllomedusa bahiana, assembly GCA_025379985.1. Classification (NCBI taxonomy): domain Eukaryota; kingdom Metazoa; phylum Chordata; class Amphibia; order Anura; family Hylidae; genus Phyllomedusa; species Phyllomedusa bahiana. The sequence continues at coordinate 85,181 of JAODAL010006256.1, read as the reverse complement.
GAACTCGTAAGCTAATGGACTTATGGGGGGACATGTATGAAACTGTCTAGGTCTCAGACTTTTCTTTGTTGCACAATAGCAACCCAATCAGGGCTTTCCTTCCCATTTCATATAGTGCTCTGAAAAAAATGAAAGGGCACTCTGATTGGTTGCTATGGGCAACAAAAAAGGTCTTAGACATAGCAGTTGTCATGTGAGGCCCGATTTTCTTATCATTGCTGAGAAACCTTTGAATGGAGGTAAGCATGTCAAGGTTCACTTTACTATTTATTGATGTGGTTTTTTAGCTGAAATAGCTCTGCATGTTTGTTTATATATTCTTCTGAACTAGAAAAAAGTGCTTTGAATATTTTGGACAAGCTCATCTACTTGATTGAAGCAAAAATTGGGTTTGGAAGAAGACTATAAAACGCTGTGTGATTATGCAGTAGGTTGTTCACACTAGGACTTTTTCAGTTCTCTGTAATAACCTAAACATAACAGCAATCACCGTGTTACCTGATGTTTCCATATGCTACAAAATAACAGAAGGGGTGTGATTGCATATCATGTGGGACCTAGCATGTGGACATTCACCATGCCTTTCCTCTCTCTAGTAAAAGAAAGGTCTTCTGTTTATGATAGATCTGTGAATAGCTACAATGTAGCTAAGAGGTAAGTTTTTGCCTACAGCACAAGGGGTCCTAGGTTTCAAATGCCTGCAGGAACAAACTATGGATTATTTTTCTCTCTATCAAATGCACATTACCTCATTGAGGTATCTTTTTTTATTATTTGCAACTGTTTGTCTAATTAAAGGAGTCAGTGGGCAGGAACAATGACAGCACCTGGTGTTTGAACACCTCACTAAGTGCCTGAGAGGAGAGGTGATTGTGAGGGAGAAAAATTCACTCAAAAAAATGACTGCAATCTCAAACATCGTATCTAGTCAGATCTCACAGATGGCCCCAGCCCCATGGAAAGCTAAAATTTACAGTTTCTAGCACAGACAAGACCCATTGTAAATGCTTTCTATAGGAAGCTAGCACAGCAGGAGATGTGGAACATCAAAAGAAGCATCATCTCCATTAATTATCCCCAAGACATATGCTGCCTCAACACCATGCTTCAAAGACTTGATTGATGAAACCGACCCAGCCGCAGTGGCCCCGATCTTTCATAAGATTTTATGAGAGAATCGTGAACCCGTGGTATACCCGATTTCACATTTTAAATGTGAATCTTTCTGCAAGCCCGCTGCTACTCCCAGGTTTCTAGGGTGGCAGGGAATGAGAAATCGAGAATGGACCTTAGGGAGCAACCTAAGATAGGGGTGACCTGCATGAGGGTGTAGTGTAGGTCACAGACGTTTTGATGATGCCACGCTCGGTTCTGCGCCAATGCCCTGCCGCGTTTATGGTCCATTTTTTGGTTTCTCAGTCAGAAATTGCCATGCCAGAATGGGAGGAGTTCATAGGCCGTCCCGGGTTTGTGTGGTTGGGGGTTGTAATGGGATTGCCACGTGGGCTGTCCCATTACAGATATAAGCAGGAGCCAGTGGGCTCAGGCGTTGGATCCAGGAGGGGGTATCTAAGGAGCATTCCATGGCATCCACACACTGAAGCCAGGCCAATAAGCTCCCTATGTTTGGCCGAAAAACCACAGGTAACTGGACACATTTTACTGCCTTTGAATTGTAACCATACTGTATTGCACCTCTGGCTCTTACCTGTATATTATCATATTTTTGTATATATTTGTCTTGTGCGACTCGAAGTGCTGATTAAATCTATTAAAAACTAGGGGACAGCGCAATGTCACGGATCTACCCAGTCGGCCCTCGACCCACGAGTGGGCCGACGGGGTGGGCTTTTTTCCTGACAGTGATGTCTGAGCATGTCTGGCCAGGACTGAGGAGCTCTGAGCCCTGGTCCTATCCCCTGGAGACGAGATGTAAACAATGGGTCACTTAAGGCAACAGCTAAAACAAGATGGTGCAGAATTTTTAGTAATGATAAATGGTGAAATGTTTTGATTTAATTTGCAAACTCCCCACGTCAATTGTACTTAGTGGCAAAAAACTCTTTAACAATGAGACTTCTTTTTTTTGATAATTTTTCCCTACAAATATGATTTACTTCATCAATATTTCTGGAAGTGTTTGCATGGACAGCATCTAGCGTCATCTCAGTAAAGTTAAGTTCAAGACTCTGATCTGGTCTGTCATGTCCGAGGAGGTGCAGTGGGCCTGATACTACCAGCCCACCTGTCCATGCCTTACTTTGGCGTGCTACCCTGGATGGCAGACCTTAACTGCACGGACGTCCCTACACTACTACGTGCAGAGCCCGTCAGGGGAAACCGCAGAGTCTGACATCTGGGTCGATAAGGTACGTTACGCCTAAGCCACGATTTAGAACAGGAGGAACAACGTAAACAAAGCCAAGGGGTAAAAAACACAGGTGGTCACGCAGTACAAATCGTAGGATGGAATACATAGTCGAGGAGCAAGACAGGAGTCAGGAAATCAGGAGTAAAACAATGAGGAATACAGGGGAAGCACAATAGGAGAACCTCTCTGGCAAAGACTGACAGAAATGAGAAAGTTTAAATGAGGAGCCCAGAAGCCCACACAAACAGACGATTGGTGCGGCCTCCGGGCCTCCTACTGGCCAGGGCGGCACACCCTCAAATGATTAGGAGCTGAGCTTCACTCCTAGGCTCATCAGCCCATCCTCTACTGGGTGTGTCGCCCGGCTAGAGGGATTAACCCTGCCATGGCCTGCTGCTCCACGCGGAAAACGTGTGCCGTGACTGTACCCCCCCTCCCCTTTAGGTGAGCCACGACCCTTCCCTGGTTTTGGGTTTGTCCCGGGTGAGGAGTCGTGAATTACTGATCAGAGATATCAGTGTGGGATGACGGGCCGGAACACGACCTCTCCTCTGGACCATATCCCTTCCAGTAAAACAAGTATGTTAGGACCTCTGCATTACCGGGGAGTCTATAAGATACCGGAAGGGGACTTCTTACTCTAGCTGACCCTCTACGCTAACAGGCTGGATGGGGATTTAGAATGAAGTCGGAGGATGGATTGTACCTCTTTAACAGTGACTGGTGGAAAAACGTTATGAACCCAGAGGAAAGAAGGTAATTAAGATGGTATGCACCGGGTTACCCTCACTTCTTGCACTCATTTGGGCCCACAAATCATGGAGCTAATTTACCGGAAGGAACTTTTAGGAAAGATTTCGGGAGTGACAATCCAAACTTATCCCCACACAGAAAAACAAACTGGAGCAAAGACGCCTCTTGTCACTTTCCTTTTTTGGATGCTGGTGCGTTGACAAAGTTCTTCTGAACTTGGGGCCACAGACTTGTGAACAGATCTTTAACGATAGCATCCACCCCATGATGATCAGAGGTAGCGCTGGATAAAGATGCAGAAAAACGGCGAGACTCCAGATGAACTGTTATCCTGATTATTAATCGCGGAATTCCACTAAAGGTAAGTATTTACCAATCCGCCTGCTGATCAGAGACAAAACAACGAAGTTGTTGTGGTAACAGTTTGGTTCACCCTCTCCATCTGCCTATTAATCTCAGGGTGGAAGGGCGAGGAGAAGGATAGGGTGATACCCAGAGCCTTACAGATCTCCAGAAACGGGAAACAAATTGGACCCCTCTGTCAGAAACAATATTCTCAGGTAACCATGTAGTTTCACAATGTGTTTAATGAAAAGCCGGGCAAAACCTCTTAATGGAAACCAATTGACACATTTTACTAAAACAATAACCACTACCCAAATGCACCGTCTTAGCCTCAGAGATCGGAAGATCGGTCATAAAGTCCACGTGGCCTCCACATTCACAATACAATGAAGGCCACAGTAGTTGCATGAGTTGAGCCTCTTTGTGCCAGACACTCCGCGGGTGTCCAGATCATTACAGAATCATGTAATCCTTTAATACCGTAGCCGAAACTGAGTGGGGACAAAGACTCTAGAAGCAGGACAATTAGCAGGGTCTCATATCCTGGTCTGTCTTAATATCAGTGGCTAATCGGGGACATGGCTGAAACCAATCGTCTCCTTGGGTAATATGAGTACTGGCTCCTCCCGGAGTGACGTGCGTGATGGCACAGAAGCTTATAGATAACGCGTCAGCTTTAACATTTTTAGATGCTGATAGTAGGTGACGACAAGTTAAGCGAGTAATGAACAATGTCAACGCGCCTGACGTAGGTTCAACCTTTTAGCGTTCTCTAGAAAGGTCAGGTTTTTTATGATCAGTTAGGACCGTGACTTGGTGTTGGGGCCACTCGAGGAAGTGCCACCATTACTCGAAGGCACACTTAGCCAAACAATGCCCGGTCCCAACATCATAGGCCTCTCGCAGAGGAGAATTTATGGGAGAAGAATGCACAAGCCGGAGATAAGTCAGGGGACCGGCGGCCGACCCCTGAGATAGGATGCCCCTCTCCAATCAGCAAGCATCGACCTCAACGAATTTGAAGGGTTTGGTATAGTCAGATTGAACCAAGACTGGGGCAGTGACAAAACAATGCTTTAAGCCATTCGAAGCCTTTCGAAAGCCTCTAAGGCCTATGGTTTGCCAGTACTGATATTAAACCCCTTTTTAGTATATCAGTCGTGGACGAATGAGAACAGAAAAATTTCGGATATAAATTTCCGATAATAGTACAAAAGCCAAGGAAACCCACTGAAGGCTTTCAGGGAGGAAGGACAAACCAATCGAGAATTACCTGAACCTTCCCGGATCCATACAAACGAATTAGGAGTCAAAACATATCCCCAGGAAAGGTACCTCCTGAACCCGAAAACACATTTCCCAAGTTTGACAAACAAACTATTAACTTTCAAGATTTGCAAAAATTACCGTACATGTTTAACATGTGACGACCAGTCCTGTGAAATTAATTAAAATGGTCATCCAGATATACGACATACAAACGACATTGAGTTCTCTGAAAACATCTTTTACCAGGTTTGGATGACGCGGGCAGAATTACACAACCAAAAATGCATAGCTAGATATTCAAAATGGCCCTCAGAGTGTATTAAATGTGGTCTTCCACTCATCCCCTTTGTTGATACGAAATAAGGTAATAAGCACCTCTTAGGTCGAGCTTGGAAACACACTTAGCCCTCTGGATTTGATAACAAGTCAGGAAATCAATGTATTGATTTGGTTCTTTACCTTTATTTTATTGAGCTCAACGATAATCAATGATGGACAGAGAATTCATCTTTTTTCTTAACAAAGAAGAAGCCCTGCACCCATAGGAGACACGAAGCGGGATGTGACCATCAGTTAGACTATCAGCAATGACTGCTTCATATGCGGTTCTTCTGGACCTGACAAGTTATATATCCTGCCTTTGGGAAACCTCTACCCCCAGGGGGGGGGGGGGGGTAGGGGGGGTGCGGGCAACAGTTTGATAGCACAGTCATAGGATCTGTGCGAGGGTAAACTCTCAGACTGGGTCTTAGAAAACACTTCAGCAAAATCACAAATAAAGGCAAGAATCTGTTCTACTTCCGTATTACCAAGATTAATCGGGAGACGTTTGTCAGTGACTTTCCCCACCTAATTTAATTCTCCGCACTCCCAATCAATCACAGGATTGAGTCTCTGAAGCCAGGGCAACCAAAACAACATTCAGCGGGTAAGCCCTCCATGATGAACAGTTATACACCTCTCCTTATGTATTAGACCCATTAGCACCTCAAGTTCTGGGGTGCAATACTGATATTAGGCCAGCCTTAGCAGCGGGGTAGAATCAATAGCACCACCCGCATGGGATCAGCTAGAGGCCTCCAGGGAAGGCTCAAGACGCTTAGTGATGAAGCATCCACGAAAATGGAAGCTGATCTTTGAATCTAAACAAAAGCACTCCAGATTCACACATAGAAAAAAATGAAACTTTTCACTGGCAGCAACACTTTTTTGACACCATAGGGAAAACCTGTTTCCTAGGTGACCTTCCTTGAGTCACCTAGGTGCTGGAGTTTTCCGGCAGGGCTTACCTTTGGACTAATCACGGATGCAATGACCTTCTCCGCCACAGTAGAAGCACAGTCCCTGGTGCGACGGGATGTCATGAGGTCACTAACAGCACCCGCCGAAGAGGCCCATAGCTGCATAGCATAGGGGGAATCCTGCAACTTGCGGTTTCTGGATGTGGCAGAAACGGAGCAGAGAGTAAGGTAGGGCAGCGGACAAGAATGGGTTGCTCGATGGTCTTTCCCTTAACCATCTGTCTAGACTGACTGCCAGAGCGATTGGCATCATCCAGAGAGCCGGGTGGGATAAGCACCAACACTGTCCTGAACTATGGTCAGCACATCCTACCCGGAACTGGACCTGAAGGGCTGGGTCGTTCCACACCGACGAAACACAACAGCGGTGAAATTCTGAGGCCTACTCATCTACAGTCCTCTTTCCCTGCCTCAGGTGGTGAGATGTGTCTCGGCCATCCGCCTCCTATCAGGGTCGTCGAAGAGAGCAAAGTCCAAGGAAGACAAAAAATAGTCTACAGAGACATTACGGTGAGTCAGGGGTAGTGAGATATGCCCATCCTGGGGGGACCTTGGGAAGAAGGGACATGACAATCCCAATCTCTGTTCCTCATTACCGAGGTACGTGGGTCGGACTCGAAAAAATCAAACCGACATCCTTCCTGAGGTGTTCAGAAAGGCCTTCTTGTCACCCAAAAAACCTATAAGTAAACTGAATGGGGGGGGTTCCACAAAGGGCCCAACACGACCCCACCAACGCGGGAAGGCGATGCCAGAGGTTCCAACCCTGGGGGGTACCTGGGACGTCTCCTGCTGGCTGGACCCTTCAGCGCCAGATTCTTGGACCAAAGGTAAGTCCCTGCGTGGGAGGGGGGGTGTGGAGGGGGTCATCTGCTCCACCAGTGCAGTCATGGGGCTCATGTATCTGGGGAAGCAGTAATCAAGGGCCTGAGAAAAATGTCACGTATGAGGTGGTGCAGTGGGCCATGAACTGGCCACAGCCACTGTCCTGAACTACTGGCGTGCTACCCTAGATGGCAGACCCCAACTGGGACGACAGTCCTACACCTACTACTGTGCAGGGCACGTCAGGGAAACGCAGAGTCAGACAGTTCGGGTTGCGATAAAGGTACGGGTAGGCCAAAGGCACGAATCAGAATCCAGGAGAACAACGTAAATAAGCCAAGGCGTCAAAAACACAGGAGATTCCACACAGTACAAAATCGTAGGACGGAAACGTAGTTGAGGAGCAAGCCGGGTTCTGGAATAGGAGTACAAACAAAATGGAGGAAAAATACAGGGGAAGCACAAAGGAGAAACTTTTCATGCAAGGACTGACAGAAATGAGCGAGTTTAAATGAGGAAGCCAGGCCCGCCCCAGCAGACGAATTGGTGCGGTCTTTCCCCCCCGGGGGGGGGGCCTTCCTACTGGCCACTGCGGCACACCCTCAGACCCTATATAGTAGATGAGCTTTCACTCTAGGCTCATCAGACCAGCCTCTCCCTGGGTGGTTGCGGGCTAGAGGGATTAACCCTGGCCATGCCTTGCTGCTCCACGGCGGAAACGTGCGCCGTGACATGGTCATTTCAAAAAACCACAGAATCTGCATCCTCCATACAATACAGCTGAGATGAGGGTTTGGTGTTGGTGTTGCAGTGTTCTCCTAGCAATGCTTTGTTGTGCTAAAAAGTTCCACTTTCATCAACATCTGTCTCTATAACATTTTTAGAGACATTGTAAAATTTTAATGTGGTCTCAGACAAAAGTTAAGACAGGCGCTGTTATATTTGAGCACAAAAGCACTAAGCTTGTTTGGCTGGAAAAAAAGAACATTGTACACTAAATACAAAGCTTCAGTCTTCTGTATGGCCATCAGCCATAAGACTACGTTTAATATAAATCAATATGGAGATGCTGTGATTGTGTGCATGGTGCAGTAACTTAGATTTATACTCAATGACCATGCTATCCCAATTGTAAAGTAATATTTTAGTGTTCTGCGCAAATCTATACCTTTCTTTTCTTAGTCTTATATGTTAATGGGTGTCCAGATAAAGTATTCTGATGTCTGGCCAATGTGAGCCAGCTGTTTCTGAACATCCTAGGTTTACATCTGTATTGCTATAGTCCAATAATTTGTACTCATTCCCAGATTACAATCAACATGGGGAAATATTATTCCACGGATGCTGCACCAGTGGACTGTTAAGTTCTTCAGGTGCTGGATTTATGGAATTCAATATAGATTACGTAATATTAATAAAGTAATTTATATTAAAAATTAAAAAAATTAAGGTTTCTGCATAAAAATGTGAAACATTAAACCTCATAACAGAAATGACAAGTTGTTATCCTGAACACATATACTTTCTTCTTTTCTTAGGAGTGAGTATGTTCACCAGTTGGATAGTTAGGTTGGGTCTGATGCAATGCATTGTGTGCCAAGATTATAAACTTCCTAATGACACTTCTGTATCTTCTCCATTTTTTACATTTTGGATATGCAAGTGCACAAAGCAGCTATCAATTAGGCCAATGAGGTAAATATGACAGTTATGTTTTCAATAGCATAACTAATTGTAAAATATATTTGCTCATACATGTGGATAATATTTACTGTGTCATTTCTAAAACATGATATGAAGTCAAGATAATAACAGTGTTATGATGGATATGATTCTTGTATATGGTCTATTGTTTTCTTTCACTGTATATGAAATCAGGATGACAGACATAAAGGGCTTCCAGTCTGCACACAAGGTTTTTCATTACTATGAGGTGAAGCAGAAAATCAAATCTCATATATCAATCTTTGGTTGTTTAGGGGTTAAAAATATGCCGTGTTTTTGCAGGACTTACAATTATTCTGAGTTACAATATTTCAATTTGGCCATAATCTCAAAATTGTGGTGAATAACATTTGATCCAAAGCATTTAGTAAACATCTATACAAGTAATGGTTATTATTCTCTTGCAGGAACATGGAGGTGTAGGCAATAACCTGGGCCATTTATATGGGAACATAGTTTGGAGGTTTTTCCCCCAAGAATCATTAATCTTGAAGATATCCATATGAAAAATTCCATTGATTTCTCAATTCCAATCCCTCCTAGTGATGCCACACAATATATGCCAGATCAGGCACTCAAAATGAATGAAAGAAGGCCTTCCATAGGAATGACTATTTCCATTTATTTTTAAAAGGTGTAACAGATATCACTGCTCTACTTTTCTATAACTCCCATAGCTAATGGACAGAGTGCACATAAGAGGGGCAACCACTATAATTTCCATCTCCTGGATGTGGTGTTTTGGAAGGCAAACTCAAAAAGGAGGCCCCAGGAGTCAGGACACCCCTCATTTTAAAATAGGTGTGGGTGCTAGAGCTGGCAACATATCTGATGATGTTAATGGCATACTAGATTTGCTGTGACATAGGAATGCACTAACTATTGAAGGTTACAGAGTCAGTGGTATTGCTAATTGCTACACTTAATTACTATATGTTGAGATTTCTTGAGCAATTTTAATAGTAGTAACTACTTTTTCCCCACAGAATACATGTAAATGACTCATAAATCTTGAAACATGTGAAAAGAGGGTCAAACTTGAGTCAGTTTCCGTCCAATCTTGCTTAAAGGTTAAGCTAATGTAGTTATAGAGATTTTTTATAGATAAGTCTGAATTTTTAAATCTTTGAAGGAACAAAAAGGTAATGTGGTAATTAGCCGCATGGTATAACATACATAAATAAAGTTTTAGATAGTTATGAAAAATGCTGTAATTTTTTTTTCTCATTGGCTAATGTGAGAGCAGCCCTGCCATTTCCAAAACGTAAATAATGGAGCAGGAGATATAGGAGTGTCCTTTACACAAATAGTTTTTTAATCTAGCACATAAGCATCTTGAAATTTAGCTCCGGTCTTACTATTCATCACTATAGGTAGTGATTTTCTTTGGCCCACTCTGTTTTTCTTAGGATAGGAGAAAATGTCCTTTAATGTGTTTCTCCATATTGTTAGGCAGAGAATTTTGTATGGACCAATTCTATTCTATGACATGTGCTGATCCTGTGAACGTCAAAACCTAACAGGGGGGTTCCAAGGGATTTTTGTAAGTCTTTGAGGAACTACCTGGCTGCTTCTGCTACTCCAACTATACTGGCAAACTCCATTGTTGATTAGTATGCCATTCAGTTTTGTACTTTACTGGACTAGGTGAAGACTCTGTTGCCACCTTTGGTTGTCCTACTACTTTGGATATGTGATGTCATAACTCTGGCCCTCACATAACATTCTGGAATGCAGAGTGAAGAGTCTTCGCAGTCAGGATTCCCAACGTCTAGATTATGAGCCCACTGTAAATCAGAAACACTTTTCTGAATGACCATCAATACTGGGAGCATCAACACTTTGCATTTCTAATTGTAGACTATTATTTTTTTTAATTAGCCCTTTCATGCACCGGTAATCAAACTGAATGTTGAAGATGTTACATGATGTTATATTGTTTTAAACTATTAAAAATATTGCACTTAAAGGAAATCTGTCAGTAGATTTTGCTGCCATTTCTGAGAGCAGGATGCGTAAAATCTTAACTGGACTCTCTTAAGAGCAGCAGAATTTCTGATTACCTCACCCCACAAAAGTGGGGACGGAAAGTATTCAGACACCTTTTTAAATTTTTCAATCTTTGTTTCATTGCAGCCATTTGGTAAGATCAAAAAAAGTTCATTTTTTTGCTGATTAATGTACACTCTGCACCCCCCCCCCCCCATCTTGAAAGGCAAAAAAACAGATATGTAGATATTTTTGCAAATTTATTAAACAAGAAAACTGAACTATCACTTGGTCTTAAGTATTCAGAGCCTTTGACTCAGTATGAGTAGATGCACCCTTTTGCGCTAGTACAGCAATGAGTCTTCTTGGAATGATGCAACAAGCTTTTCACACCTGGATTTGGGGATCCTCTGTCATTTCTTCCTTTGCAGATCCTCTCCAGTTGCTTCAGGTTGGATGCGTGAAACGTTGATGGACATGCCATTTTCAAGTCTCTCCAAAATTGCTACAATTGTGTTTAGGTCAGGTCTCCGGGCTGAGCCAGTTCAAGAATGGGCACAGAGTTGTTCTGAAACCACTGCTGTCAGGATACGTTCGTCGGGCAACGACGTGTGAGGTTAATAAGGTCTGGGCCTCGGACCACACCTTGGGAGAGGGGAGCTCCTGAGCCAGGGTGACAGCTCTCGGACCAACGGAGGGCCCGGATGCGCAAAAATAGCTGCGGGGGCAGGTGTCCAGGCAGACCTTTTTAAACCTCTCCAGTTCTCCAGGCTCTTTGCCTGTCAAAGGTGTTTCCTTGTGGTTTCCCTGAAGTCTTGTGTATTGTGTCCTGCCTGTGGTTTCTGACCTCGGCCTGTTATGACTTCGCTTGTTGCTCCGTATTGTGTACTGCGCTGCTGACTGTGTTTGGACATGGCTTGTTTCTGATCTTCCACTTGGAGTACGTTTACTTGGGCTTATACGTTATGCACCGTTACCGACCCCTACTGATTGACTCTGCAATTTCCCTGACGGCCCTGCAACTAGCGCGTAGGGGGGCTGTCATCCAGTTGTGGGTCTGACTTCTAGGTTCAGAACGGCCAGGTGGCAGGGACATTGGGTGGGTGGCAGTCAGGTCCACTGCACCTCCTCTGATGTGACAACTGCTTTGTTATTTTAGTAGTTTGCTTAGGGTCATTGTACTTGTTGGAAGAAGAACATTCGAACCAGTCCGAGGTCCAGAGCAATCTGAGAAGGGTTTTCATCCAAGATAATCTCCATACTTGCCTCACTTTATCTTTACTTTCAAATTGCAAACAGTCGTTCTGTCCTGCAGCTGAAAAAACACCACCATAAGCATAATGCTGCCACACCATGTTTCACTGTTGAGATTGTTTTGGGCGATGATGAGCAGTGCCTGGTTTTCTCCAAAATACCCAATTCTATTAACACCAACAAAGTTAAATCTTCGTCTCTTCAAGATAGAGAATCTTTACTTCTCCATAATTGGGAGACTGTTGTGTGTTTTGTATGCATGCTTTCATATGTCTTTGAGGAGAGGGCGTCCGCTGGCACACTCTGCTTAAATCCCCGAACGATGTAGGGCTGCAGTGATATTTGTCTTTGTGGAATTTTTTCCATCTCCTACTGCGTCTCTGGATCTCAGCCACAGTGATCTTGGGGTTCTTCTTTACCTCTTCACAGGTTCTTCTTCCTTGATTGCTTAGTTTGACTGGATGGCCAGGTCAAGGAAGAGTTGTGGTATCCCAAACTTCTTCCATTAAGGATTTTGAGGGCCCACTGTGCTTTAGGAACTTGAGTGCTGCAGAAATTCTTTTTTAACCTTGGCCAGATCAGTAGCTTGCCACAATTCTGTCTCTGAGTCCTGGGCGTTCCTTAGACATCATGTGCTCTGACATGACTGCTGAGCTGTGAGGGTCTTATATAGAAAGGTGTGTGCTTTTCTAATCAAGTCCAATCAATTTACTAAAACACAGCTGGACTCCAATGAAAGAGTAGAACCATTCAAGGGAGGATCAGGAATAAAATAGACAGCATGTGAGTTACGTATGCGTGTCACAGCAAAGAGTCTGACATTACTTATTTCCATGTGATTAGTTCAGCTTTTTCGTTGTGTATAAATTTGAAAAGTACTCTACATTACTGGTTTTTTTCTTTCAAGATGGGTACGAGTGTAATTAATAGCCAAAAAATTAACTTTTTTGATCTTACACAATGGTGCAAAGAGTGTAAAATTTAAAGGATGCATAAATAATTTCCGCAACCCACTGATAAGTGATTGACAGCTTTCCCTGCATCCAGTGTGTGTACATCACTGGTATGTGAGAAGGACCAGCAGCCCTTTCAACAGACTTTCTCTGCTTTTTATTCAGAAATCTTGCTCCAAATCATATTAACCTATATATCACAGAGCTCAGCTTCTCTTCCTCTAAGAGACAGCAACTTTCAGGTTGAAATGTTTCAAATCTTCTTTATTCCTCATATCACACTTGCAACGTTTTGAGCTCCAAAAGGAGTATTTTCATGCATACCACACAGTGCCATAATCTTACATATATTATCCGCGTTGCGAACCATGGCTCGCGTGCAGGGAAGTGGCACGACAGGGGCCATCTCTTCTGGCCGCGTTGCAGGCATGGCCTTTCGATGGTTCCTGACTGATGATCCTGGACGCACACGCTGGGAGGGCTCGGTGTCTGGTCACATGTCGGACCTGGGGCCTCCGGTAGGACCAGGTCTAACACAGTGCGAGTCGGGACCCGCCGCGGACCCTCAGCCCTGAGGGTGCGTGGCGGCCCCGTGCGCTCAGTTCGGCAGCGACGCGATGTAGTTACATCATTGTACCGCTGCCTGTCCTCGGGCGCACAGCCGTCATAGGCAGTGCGCCCCAGGAGCTGACAAAAGAGCGTGCCGCGCTGGGATGGAGAGAAGAGGCGCGCGCGGCTGGGAAGAAGAGGACAGAAGAGGAGCGCGCGGCTGGGACAGAGTGTCAAGGTGAGTATTAGGTTCTTATTATTTATTTGTGCTGGTATTTCTGGGATGGTTGGAGAGCTGGCTATACACGGCTTAGTGGGAGAGCAGCTGCTATATACTGGCATGGTGGGGAGAGCGGCGGCTAAATACTGGCATGGCGGGGAGAGCGGTGGCTATATTACTGGCATGGTGGGGAAGATTGGCTATATATGGCATGGTGGGAGAGCGGTGGCTAAATACTGCATGGTGGGGAGAGCTGGGCTATATACTGTGCATGGTGGGGAATGAGAGTGTGGCTATATACTGCGCATGGTGGGGCAGGACAGTGGCTATATACTGACATGGTGGGGAGAGCGGCGGCTATATACTGGCATGGTGGGGAGCGCGGCGGCTATATACTGGCATGGTGGGGAGAGGAGCGGCTATATTACTGGAACTGGTGGGAGAGCAGCGGCTATCTACTGCATGGTGGGGAGAGCGGCGCTATATACTGGCATGGTGGGGGAGCGGGGCTATATACTGGCATGGTGGGGAGCGTGGCTATATACTGGCATGGTGGGAGGAGTGCTGGCTATATACTGGCATGGTGGGAAGAGAGTGGCTATTACTACAATGGTGGGGAGAGCGGCGGCTATTATACTGGCATGGTGGGGAGAGGCGGCGGATATTGCATGTGGGGAGGCGGCGGATATGATGTGGGGAGGCGGGGGATATGATTGGGGAGAGGGGGCGGTTTACTGCATTGGGGGGGCGGCGGATAGTGCATGTGGGGAGAGGCGGCGGATAGTGCATGTGGGGAGAGGCGGCGGATAGTGCATGTGGGGAGAGGCGGCGGATAGTGCATGTGGGGAGAGGCGGCGGATAGTGCATGTGGGGAGAGGCGGCGGATAGTGAAGTGGGGGAGAGGGGGCGGATGGGTGCATGGGGCAGAGGCGGGTATGCATGTGGGCAGAGGCGGCGGATAGTGCATGTGGGCAGAGGCGGCGGATAGTGCATGTGGGCAGAGGCGGCGGATAGTGCATGTGGGCAGAGGCGGGATATGATTGGGGAGAGGCGTGGGATACATGATGGGGGAGAGGCGGCGGATATTGCATGTGGGGAGAGGGGCGGATATTGTATGTGGGGTAGAGCGGCGGAATATTGCATGTGGGGAGAGGCGGCGGATATTGCATGTGGGGAGAGGCGGCGGATACTGCATGTGGGGAGAGGCGGCGGATACTGCATGTGGGGAGAGGCGGCGGATACTGCATGTGGGGAGAGGCGGCGGATAGTGCATGTGGGGAGAGGCGGCGGATAGTGCATGTGGGGAGAGGCGGCGGATAGTGCATGTGGGGAGAGGCGGCGGATATTGCATGTGGGGAGAGGCGGCGGATAGTGCATGTGGGGAGAGGCGGCGGATAGTGCATGTGGGGAGAGGCGGCGGATATTGCATGTGGGGAGAGGCGGCGGATACTGCATGTGGGGAGAGGCGGCGGATACTGCATGTGGGGAGAGGCGGCGGATATTGCATGTGGGGAGAGGCGGCGGATAGTGCATGTGGGCAGAGGCGGCGGATAGTGCATGTGGGCAGAGGCGGCGGGTTAGGGGCTTGGGCAGGGGGGGATAGTGCTGTGGGCAGGGGCGGGGGATGTGCATTGGGCAGGGGCGGCGGTTGTGCATGTGGGGGGGGCGGGGTTTGTGCATGGGGGGAGGGCGGCGGATAGTGATGTGGGGAGGGCGGGGATAGTGCAGGTGGGGAGAGGCGGCGGTAGTGCTGTGGGGAGAGGCGGCGGATAGTGCATGTGGGGTGCGGCGGGGATTTTGCATGTGGGCAGGGCGGCGGATAGGCATGTGGGCAAGGGGGCGGGGTAGTGATGTGGGCAGAGGCGGCGGATAGTGCATGTGGGCAGAGGCGGCGGATAGTGCATGTGGGCAGAGGGGGGTAGTGATTTTGGGGCAGGGGGGCGGATGTGCTGTGGGCAGGGCGGGGTAGTGCATGTGGGCAGAGGCGGCGGTAGTGTTGGGGGGGGGGGGTTTTGTGATGTGGGCAGGCGGCGGATAGTGCATGTGGGCAGAGGCGGCGGATAGTGCATGTGGGCAGAGGCGGCGGATAGTGCATGTGGGCAGAGGCGGCGGATAGTGCATGTGGGGGAGGCGGCTTTTTGTGCTGTGGGGGAGGCGGCGGATAGTGCATGGGGGGGAGGGGCGGAAGTGCATGTGGGGAGGGGGCGGGGGTTTTGGATGTGGGGAGGGGCGGATGTGCATGTGGGGGAGGCGGGGATAGTGCAGTGGGGGAGGGGCGGATGTGCAGTGGGGAGGGGGGGGGGATTTGCATGTGGGGAGTGGCGGCGGATATTGCATGTGGGGAGAGGCTGCGGATAGTGCATGTGGGGAGAGGCGGCGGATAGCATGGGGGGGAAGGCGGCGGTATTTTTTGTGGGGAGGGGCGGGGATGTTAGTGGGCAGAGGCGGCGGTAGTGTATGGGGCGAGGCGGGGGTTTTAGTGCATGTGGGCAGAGGCGGGGATAGGCATGTGGGGGAGGGGGGGTAGTGCATTGGGGGGAGGCGGGGGGTAGTGCTGTGGGCAGAGGCGGCGGATAGTGCATGTGGGGAGAGGCGGCGGATACTGTATGTGGGGGAGGGGCGGATATGTTGTGGTGGTTGGGCATTTTGTGCCAGGGCTGTTTTTTGGTCCCAGTCCGGCCCTGATGTTCACACAGTGTCTTTGGGGCGTACTGTGCACATTGCTATACACTGGGTGTATAGCAGCGCATCTTTAAAATGTCGGTGACCCCAAACTCCTTTCACTTTCCGGTGCAAAAGCCCCTTTAAAGGGAAGGACAAGTCATATTTTCCCAGCGCGCAGTAGGTCAGGGAAAACGAAGGGTAATTATAGCTCTCTTGGAGTATAAAATTACCCTATTTGGGGGGGTTTTAATTGGTGTATTGCAGCAAAAATGTCCCCTGAAGTACCCCCCGCAAAAAACCCTATATGAACATACCCAAAATGGCGTTGGACATGTGCTTTAAAGAGAGGGTCTCATTTAGTTTTTTTTAAAAAAAAGGGGAATTTTTATTTTCCCAAATTTTTGTGAGTAGGGTGGGGAAAAAGGGGGGGGGGGGGGGGGGGGGGGGGGGGGGGGGGGGGGGGGGGGGGGGGGGTGGGGGGGGGGGGGGGGGGGGGGGGGGGGGGGGGGGGGGGGGGAAAAGTGTTGAAAATGTTTTCTGCATTTTTCCCGAGTTTAAGAGTTTGCTGATTCATCAGTACGTTTTTTTTGTTTCTCAAAGCCCGGGGCTCTTCCCCGGGCTCTGAACTCTGCCCTTCTTACACTTTGGTGGGGATGTCCCTGCTTTTTTTTAATTTTATTTTTAGATCAAAAAACAAAAAAATTTTGTTTGTTTCTTGGTTATAACCCCAAATAATGGAAAAGCAAATGGTAAATAATCTTTTTACAAATGAAATGCATGTTTTAAGAGAAGGGTTCAGTGTGGCCCCTTTAATTTCTGTGTTCAACATGGGAGGGAAATGCAATTGTAGTAGCCCTGAGGTTTAAATTCTGCGCAAAAAATTTTGCACCAAACTCTGCAGGTTTTTTTTGGATATCCCGTTGCTGATTTTTGGTGTCGGTTTTTGCAAAGTTATTTCAAAAAAAAAAGACCACAAAAATTAAATTTCCCTTTGTTTTTTTTTTTTTTGGGGGGGGGGGGGGGGTTGGTTTTTTTCCCAAATTGCGAAAGTTTTTAGTGCCTTGTTTTTCTCTGTACCCCAAAAAAAAAAAAAAAAAATAAAGGGGAACAAAAATGCCCAAGTGCCTAGAAAAACAAAACCTGACAACTAAAAGGGAAGCTTGCTGGTAATAAGGCATTTTTAATTGGAGGGCAGAAAAAAATACAAAAAAAAACTGCGCTGTGTAAAACCCCCCCAAAAGGGTGCTTTCCCCAAGGTGCTTTTTTTTTAACGTTTATGTGCAAAAAAGGCACAGCAATTAAGGTTTGTACATTGTGCAAAAAAAAAAAGCATCAAAAACGCCCCCTTTAAACCCAATTATCTTTTGGCAACCCCTTTTAAACAATTTAGGAAATTAAAAAGGGTTTGCGTTAATAACGGCAGCGCAGCCCTTTGCATAAAAAAAAGAAAAATAAAACACACTGTTTTAAAAATTTTTCTTAAGGGTGTTTTCACACAGTGAATTTTTGGGTTTGCAGTTTTAACTGCCTTTCCAATTGAACTCCCTTTTTATTCCCCGCAAGCTTCTTTCAGTTTTTCAAAATTGTTGGGAAAAGGGGTTGTTTAAGAAAAGTGTTTAAAATTTTTGTGTGTGTAGCCCTTGTGGATTACAAACACATTGGGGGGGCTTTAACCCCGGTGGGGTTTTTGTTTGTGTTTTTTGTGCAACATTTGTACAGCTTTCATTGTTGGGGCCTTTTCCTCCCACAAAAAAAGCATCCAAAAAACACGGGAAAAAACGCACCAAAAAACCCCGTGTGAAAGCCCCCTTAGGCGTTTTTCGGGGGCCCTTATTCAACCCTTTAATTGTAGCAAGATTGCGCTCGAAATTTCCGGCTTAAAATAAGGGGCGGGGGCGAGCGGGGGGGGGCCCGCCGCCCCCATAGACTTGGAATTATCCACGGCGCTTTATTGCACCTGGAAAAGTGCAGGTGACTTTCCCCCTCCCCGGCGGATTCCCCGGGGGGGGGAGGAGGGGGGAAGGAAATTTCCACTGTTTTCTTTTTGATAACTGTGGATTCCCCGTAAAAATGCAAACGGATTGGAGCCGTACTGCAGAAACAAATCCGGCGCGCGTGGGGCTCCAATCCGCGCCGAAATAAGCCGTTTTGAAGAACCTTAGGGTCTTTCACCGGTGCATTTTTAAAATTTGCGCCCCCAATTTAAAACCCCTGCCCTTTTTTAACCAGAAGCTTCTTTCTTTTGTCTAAATTTTTCCAAAGGTTTTTTCAAGTAAGTAATCTTTTACAGGGGTTGAACCCTTTGTGGATAAAAACACTAAATGTTTATTTCACTTTCCAAACGGGTTTGGTAAGTAAAAAAAAAATTTGTTTGGTAATAAAGGCAGTTTAAATTTGGAGGGGGGAAAGTTAAAATTGAAAAAAAAAATGTCCCTGTGTAAAAACCCCCTAAGGCCGAGTTCTCATTTTTGCAGAGGGAAAAAACACATTAAAAAAAAAAAACCCTTTTAAAAAAAATTTATTTTTTATATTTTACCCCAATTTCACCTCGTGCCTTATCAGAATTGGCTACAAAATTTATCTGCTTGAATTTTAAAAAAAGATGCGGTTTTTAATTGCTTGTGGTTTTGTGCAGTGAAAAAGCAGTGTGAGGGCCCAGCCCAGGCCCTGTCTTGAGGACGAGTATTTCCGTTTGGGCCCATGAGGATTCTGACTTGAAAAAACTTGTCCCAAAACGAAAATAAAAACCCTTCCCATCGGTTTTCCCGGGTAGGAAAAAGTGCCTTGTTGTTCTTTCAAAAAATTGGGGGCGGGAAAAAAAAGCTTTGAACAGGTTTATTCTTTGGTCGTATTCCACATGGGGAAAAAGGGGGAAATTTTTTATTGTTTTAGTGGGCCCAAAAAAATTTGTTTTAAAATGTGACGGAAACATTTGTATGGGGGTTTTTAACGCGGGGGTCCCAAAAAAAAAGTAGGAAAAGAATGGGATTTTTTTTTTTTGTGCGTAAACCCCCAAGAAAAAACGACCCCTAAATTTCCCACGCAATTTAAAAATGGAAAAAAATCGGTGAAAATGCGTCATATGGGGGAAGGTTTAAAATTTTTTTCATTGTGTGAACGTCCGCTAGGAGTTCTTTCATACAGACAGAAGTGCTATCTGTAATGAGCACTGATCGACAATATAACAAGATTGTTTACTTTGATTTTATGATCCAGTGACCGTGGGGGTTTGGCATTCTTCCAGCATGACCGGTTTGGTTTGGGGGTAAATGATAGTTGGGGGTCCCCACAGCCCCCCATGTGCTAATAGAGGTTTCCCTGGGCTGCCCTTTAAATACCAGGATGGATCCTCAACCCTTTTTGAGGGCTTTTGCAGGTGCAGTTTGGGATTGGAAATTTCCCCCTTATACATGACAATGTAGGCCTTTTTAAGGCTGAAATGTGTCAGCAGTTTCCCCGCATGATTAAGGGATTTATGCTATGGACTGGGCTGCCCCAAAAATTTTCCGGCCCGAATCCAAATTTAACACATGGGCCCAAACAATCGGGAACCCCTGTCTCATTCCATCCACCAACGCCACTTTTTCCCCCACGACTGTCCAGGGGTTTTATGTGCTTTTTAAACCAGGTTTTGGAAGGAGATCCCCCAGGAGCATTTGCCATTCATTTAGGAAACATGCCCAGGTGTTGTTTGGGGAAAGGTTTATACAGGCACATGGAGGCCATAAACACTACTGAGCCTCAAATTTCCTTGTCTTAGGCATTTCCAATGAAGTTGGATCCGCCCCTTTATTGCAATTTTTAGGGCCCCCAAAGGGCTATTCTTTTTAAATTTAAAAATCATTTTTTTTTGAATTTTTTTTTGTTTTATTGTTCTCAATGTATTCCAACTTTTATAATGAAAAAAAAAATGTAAATGGAAAAATTTCATTCATTTTAGAAACTAGGATGTGGTATTTAAGTTTTCCCTTTTTTTTTTTGAGCCCGTGTGTGTATTTTGTATTTTAAACTATTTTTTATATTAAAAGGGGCCCATTCACCTGCTACCTATATAAAGGAGCTTAAAAGTAAAAAACAGGTGGATTTATACCTGCCCAAAGGGAGGGGGTTTTACCATTTTAAGCCCGCCTACATTACCTTAAGGGGAAAAATTTTTTCCCTTCTTTTTTGCCCTTTAATTTTTAAATTTTTTCCTCTAAAATCTAGGTGCGTCTAGTGGTCCGAAAAATACAGTAATTAGGGTCACGTTCACTAATGAAAACCTTTTTTTCCCTTCCTTTTGGAGATTGATGAAAGCGAAGTATTTGCTTCATACTCCCTCATTGTAATTGCTGACACTGGGGTATTTTGTAGCCATGGGGCAATGAAAAAAATATTGTTACTTTAGTAATAACATAGGTTTTTTAAATTCAGGTTAACTAAAAACTTATTTGGGTTTTAAGTCTCTGCACTGTAGTCATTAATGCCCGGGTCATGTGATAGAGACCCCAAAAAGGGAGGCTCCTTAAAGAGATAATGCACTGCATTTCAATGTGCCCGGAAAAAAGTTTTAAAACCCCATAGGGCATGTCCCCACGGAACGGGTTTTTGGCCCCGTTTTTCAGCCCGGGTTTTTGGTTTTTCAGGACTGCCCGAAAAAACCCGGGCCCAAAAAAAGAGCAAAAATTGGGGTCGGGCACGGGTTTTCCGCCCGTGGACCGCTAAAAAAAAAGGGGCATTTTCATTCTTCCCTTTGGTTTTCCCGGGCCCGGGAAAATGAACCCTTTATATTTGGTTTCCTGTGCCCTTGGGGGAAGCAGCCATAGAAGAAATAGTGGGCGGGTTTTTTATTGAATAACTATAAGCAGGGATCTTTAAAACCAAACAGATATTTTTTTTTTTTATTCTACTTTAGCAATTCACTTTATTATACAATTAATAAACTTTATTTGCTAAAAACTGTAATACGCCTTCTACAATTTTAAGATTTAAAATCCTACTTTACCATGCTAGTTAGATATGGCTTTAACATTTTTTTTAGCGGTAAAGTGTGCTGGGGGAATGTTAATTGGTTGCTGTTCCGTATTCACAATTTTCTCTGTTACAGGATTTGTTCCAAAAGTTACGGGGTATTCTTGATCTCATTATAAGCTTTTTATATACTTGTAGAAGATATGTGAAGATTATTACCAAATAAATTGTTGTTCCAATTTTGCTTAATTTCAGAGCGCGGTTCTTATTTCTTGCTTGTAACATAAAGGATATTGCCTCTTACAAATCCTTTTTTGCAGGTGCTCGGTCCAAGGGATCAACAAGTCCCATAACAGTGTGAAATTGTAAAGTAGCAGACCAGCTCCAAATGCATGAAGAGATATTCTATAACGTTGTTGTACTTTATTCCATATACTTGTTTAAAACACATAGTCCAAAAGGTTATGATTCATATGAAGACAGCCAAAAGTTAGATTGCTTACATCAGAGCTTTAAGCAGGTAAAACGCAGATAGACAGGTCGCGAGCAAGATCATCCCTTAGTCGTGGCCACGACTTGCTGTGTCTTATCAGCAGAAAAAAGCTTGCTCCACAGTCTCTGATCTTATCTTTCTACTGAGGAAAATCTTTCTCGCTTAGAATTAGGGTACCTCCAGACATCAAGTAAAATTTATTTGTCGGAATCTGCCGTTAAAGACCATGTCAGACAACGTGGTTTTCAACGAGTATTTTGCATGTATTGCATGTGGATTTAGGGTAGTTTTTTTCTGGTGGATTTACAGTCTGAAACAAGTCCCATTCATCTCTAATGAAGGTTTGAATTTCAACTCCCAATCATTTTCTTCTCCTTACAGCTTTGCCAACCTCAAGAAGTGTTTTGTAGCAGTTTACTTCCCATTAAAAACACATGCATGCTCATCCAAGGTAATAGAAGCATAGTGGTTGGGCGAATTCTCCAAAAATTAGATTCGGGTCAACTTCGCCCGAATTTTCGACAAAAATAATTTCAGTGCCGAATTACTCGGATTGAATCGCGTGTTAAAAGCAGCTATTTCCAGTGCACGGCCTGCGGGTGCTGTAGAACGTTGTTGCCTGCTTAAATATGAGAGGGAGCTTGGTTTGGTATTTATTACCAAAAAATTTGGGGTTTTGTTGTTTTTAGTATGGACAAGCTGATGACTGCCGCCGCTCTTAGAATTCACTTCAATATAAATTTACCTGGGCACTTCAAGTGGGCAAAAAAGACCAAAAAATCAAGCGGGAATGTAGCCTGATAAAGTCATGCCAGCGAAAGCATGTAAATAAAACAACTGAGGGCTCAGGTGGCCACATCAGTGACTGGTGTGGAGGTGACGGTGGCAGCACAAGAGCAGCATGAGGTCAGGCAGTGGCACAATGACATTTCTGGAGGTGGCAAAAAACAGGAATAGGCCACAGAGTGAACAATCGACTGAGAACGGTAGGTCACGGCGGCAGCAGTTATGAGGTCAGCTGTGGTACAATGGACATTCTGGAGGCGGGCTAAAACATTGATTTAAGCCACAGAGTGGCACAATGATACAGTGGTGGAGGTCACGACAGCAGCAGAGCATAAGATCAGGCAGTGGCACAATGACTTCTGGAGGTGGCAAACACGATGAAGCACAGAGGGCACATTCAAACAGTGTGGAGGTCACGGCGGAGGGCAGCGAGTTATGAGATCAGGCAGTTGGCACAATGACATTCCGAGGGCTGGCACAATTAGTATTAGGCCACAGAGTGAAGTGGCTCATCACACAGGTGTGGAGGTCACGGCGGCAGCAGTATGAGGTCAGGCACTGCACATTGACATTCTGGGAGGCGGCATAACTGTATTATGGACGCAGAGTGGCACATCACAGTGTGGAGGTCACGACTGCTCAGCTTGAGATCAGGCAGTGGCACAATGACATTCTGGAGGTGGCTAATAAAACAGGAGGGAAAGCCACAGAATGGCACAATGAATGAGGCGGAGGTCACGGCCTATGGCTGGCAGCTTGAGGTCAGGCAGTGGCACAATGACAGTGTGGATGGCACGGCAGGGAGTCACAGCAGCAGCATGAGGTTCAGAGTAGTGGCCACAATTGGAAAAAAACAATTCTGGAGGTGGCAAAAACAGAGGAAGCACATGAGTGCAACAATGAGGTCAGACAGTGGCACAAAGGACATTCTGGAGGCGGGGCAAAACAGTATTAGCCACAGTGTGCACAATCACACGGTGTGGGAGGGTCATACGACAAGCAGCATGAGATCAGGCGCAGTGGCACAATGACATTTGGAGGCGGCTAAAACAGTATTAGGCACAGAGTGGCACAATCACACATGTGGAGGTCACGACAGCAGCAGCATGAGATCAGGCTTGTGTGGGCACTATGACATTCTGGAGGGCGGGCCAAACAGTATTAGGCCACAGAGTGGCACAATCACAACGTGTGGAGGTTCTCGGCGCATTGGCAGCAGCATTGGAGGTCAGGCAGTTGCACATGGGGACACAGTGTGTAGGTCACGCGCAGCTGCATAGGGTCTCGGACAGTGGCACAATGAACATTCTGGAGGTGGCAAAAAACAGAGGATGCCACAGGTGGCAACAAGAGGGTCAGACGTGTGGCAACATGACAGAGTGTTGAGGTGGGTTGGTAAATACCAGTCCTGGTAAGATGGTGGTAGGCAGATGGAGAAACTGTCAGCGATGTAGTGGCATCAGGTGGGGTGGCGGGCATCAGTATAGTGGACTGAAGCAGGTAGTTTGAACCCAGTTGACGCGCTAAGGCATTGGTGTGTGGAAATCTGGCCGTGCCACGCCTGAGTCATATTGACAAAGGTCGAGTCGTTCCACATTTCCCGTGGAAATGGGGTTCTTTGGGGTTACGATGGCCCCGCCGCACTGAAACCCGCTCTGATTGCCAACACTAGCTGGCGGGCAGGACAGCTTCTCCACTGCAAACTCGGCAAAGTTGCGGCCACAACACATCCAGTTTGGCTGCCAGTAGTCCTGCGGATCTTCTAACTGAGGTGGCAGAGGTGTCCAAGTAGGCCACAACCTGTTGGTTCAGGGTCTTGCTCCAGGTCCTGCTGCTGTGCTGGCCACTGCCCTCTCATAGGCGGGTGAAGGAAGTGCTCATCAGTGACTCCAGACTTAGGTTATTATGAATGGAGTGGTACTGCTTCCTACACCACCACCTTCCCCCTGAGCAGCCGCTTGGGCAGTAGTTACAGTGCAGCGCTGAGGAACCCCGGTCAAGGACCTGTCAAGAGGAGGGGATGATGCCGCACATAGGCTGCGCCAACTGATTACGGAGGATTTACCTATAGTATTTGAGTTTGTCTTCCCTTCAATTGCTGGGAAAAAGGCTACCATTTTGGACCGTTAGACGTGGGTCAACTAGGGTGGAGAGCCAGAAGTAATCTTGCCGGCTGATGACTATTCGGCTGTCACTAGCCAGGCTAAAATAAGATTGACTGCGGGCCATTATGGCACAAGTGACTCGAGGGGCTCCTGCCTCCATTTCCACTGTATACGCCACGGTGCTTGTGGGTCATCTGCCTCGTCTTTCCTCATCTCCATCCACCTCCTCCAGCTGCTCCTGTCTCCTTCTTGTCACTGGGGAGTAAAATCCTCTCAATTTCACCAGACAATGTTCTGCTCCAATGCTTTCATCCTCTCCAGTTCGTCCCCAAGACTCATGTGGCCACGGTGTTGTAGTCGCAACGTCTTCCAGTCCCCTGCCCAGACAGATTTTTCAGCATCTTTCCAGGACTTGAAGCAGTGGAAGACGTTATTCATCCCATAGTCAGGCGATGACAAAATAACCTCGCCTCCGGGTATGGCATCATCAAACGGCAGGGTGTTAACGCATGAGCTGCCATGGTTGAAATCAAAGTTACACTGGGGTGTACTTCTGTCTGCTGGTTATCAAAAAAATGTTAATGGCCTTTCTCTGTTCATAAAGTCGGTCCAACATGTGCAGACTGGAATTCCAACGGGTGGTAATCATCGCAGGTCAGGAGTGTGTTGGGGGACGGCCGTTCTGCCGCTTGCAACTCAAGGAGGGTGTTACTGGCTTTGTTTCGAATGGAATAAAGTGCATGCACAGTTTCCTGGCCTTTTTCACAATGTTCTAGATCGGTGGAGGTGGAAGACTTCAGGACCTTTTCACAACCTGATTGAACACCGTGCGCCTTTGCAGGGGATGGGACCATCCCTCCAGCGGTGGCTGCGCAGGACAAACCTTTGTGCCTCCCATGTCGTCACCACCATGGTCCGATTTGCAGTTGGCGCGGAGAAAGCCACACATTGATTTCTTGTGGATGACGCCGGAGCAGTTCCTCCCTGTGTGACTTCGTTCGCCGAGGCAAGACAGGGGGTAGAACTGCGTGACCCACCGCTGTGCCTTAAATTGTGGTATGTGGTCAGCAGTACTTGTGGAGGCTGAGATGGTGGTGGGTGGGTGGTGGAGGGAGGAGGGGACATTGGCGCAGGTTGCAGCAGTTTGGAAACGTGGATGAGAATGCGGCGTTTCTGTACCATGTTGTTGGTGTGCCTGGGCAGGATAGCACATTCAACCAGGTGGGCCGTAAAGAGCATGTACTGGCCTGACCGTTGTTACAGATCCAGACGTCCGCGATGCCGTGCACTTGGAAACAAACCGATAAGCTCAAGGGACTGACCCACTTCTGTTCTACATATTTTGAAGTGCTGGTATCTGCCTTTTTGGAATAAGAAATTACGGCTTGGAAACTCTCCATCTCGTCGGCACAAGCCATTAGTTCTGCTGATTGGTGCAAGAGTCACCATTTGGAAAGGGAGGGACGGCAATACAACAACTTGACAGGAGCATGGTCAGCTGTTGCACCTTAGGATGGTTGGACGCATACTGTTGTTCTTTGCATTCGCTCGATGAACGAATGCTGGAGCCATGAGTAGGAGCGAGCAGAGCATCTGGACCGGGAGAAGATGATGTCAAAGAGAAACAGCTACCTTTGCAGAGGTGGGGGAGCCTTGACTGGCTGCAATGGCATGCGTGCCATGGGCGCTGTTGCTGCTGTATGGTTGCTGTGGCGGCGGCAAGGATGGACCACCACATCAGAGTAACTTTTCTCCCTGGCCACGGAATGGTGTGACGCTTGCATTGGTGTGTTGAAGAAGGGCGTGGTCGCCAACGTTAGCTCCCTGGCCACGCTTCCACTTTCTGACCAAAGTTTCTTCTTATACACATATTAGGCTACTCCGGGTTTAGCAAAGAATGCCACAACGCCGAGTATCGGTATTTTAACGCCAACTGCTCCGCACTGAGCTACTACTGCCGCGCTGCTCGCTGTAGCCCGGTGTGCAGTACTTTCTGGATGCGAAGCGGAATTTTTTACCCTGGCCGCCTGGCTCCCGACCTCTCAATGCCTGCTATCCCTGTGACTCACGGCCCACACAGACCACTTGCTGGCTGCGCGCTGTCTGACGCGAGAGCTGACGCCCCTTTCTCCTGTCGTTGATGAAGCCATGGCCTCACCCGGCTCCAAGTTGCGGTCGGCTTACATCTTCATCTATTGGTATTTCTTCGGTCACTGCTTGTCCTCATCACCCGGGTCTGGTTTGCGAGGCTAACCCCTCCCAACCTTGACCTCCCACATGGCCTGCTCAACATATTTACTTTGCCGCCTCTTACTGCATGTGCAGGGGATATTGGCCCCATTTCTTCGTGCCAAGTAGCCTGCTGATGCCTCCCTCAAATTGTTCATCCTCGCTACTATAGTGGCGTGAGCCCAGAACCAATAGTAGAATCTCTGGTGAGGGAACGGATGGACAGAGGCGGGCTGAGGAGGTGTGGGCCCGCTGAACCCGCTCCGGGCCATGATAACTTTGGGTTGTGTCTGAGGGTTCCATTACTCGACTCGTGGCGTGGGGGTTGTCAGATGTCATCTGGAGGAAGGGATGACCTAGTCAACCAATCATGAACCCTTGGGTTGTGAACATACACACGGCCGCTAGAGACAGCGGAGTTGTGGCCTCACCGAGTGACCCTGCTGCGAGTTTCCCCTTGCTCGTTGCGTGCTGCGACCTAGGCCTGTTCCGGAATGTTTGTGCCACTGCCACTCGCAGCGTGCAGAGCCTGCACCTCTCTGTATGACATTATGTTGTTCTATAAGTACAGGACAATGTTGATGAAGCTTTTCTGTATATGATAATTATACACCTGTTTTTGACTCCAAAATGAACCAGTAACTAGCTTGGGTAACCTTGGATTTAATTTGCGCTACACATGGCAGGGTAACATTTACTTTATAATGGCGTTTTAAAAACACTGTGTGTTTTAATAAATGTAAAAGCACAACAAGCTTAATTACTGTCGGCATGAATTAGGCTACAGGAAAAAATGTATATTATTGGCGTTGAAAAGACGGTTTATTTTTGTCAGCACACAGCAAAAATAACGCTTAATTAACCCCTGGATGTTAAATTGCGCAATAGATTGTGCAGCCAAAAAATGATGTGTATTTGTATTGTAAAAATCGCTGTTTCTTTAAAGGAATTACAACAGAACAAGGCCTTAGATCCCCCTTGGATATTCAATGTGCTGTGGCAGATAGATAAAGAATGTATATGCAGCTGCAGTGGAGCACATGGATTTCAGCTCCAATACCCCAAAAAATTAGAAATAGAACATTAAGAGAACAGTCTCTGAGACAAGCTGAGAACCCACAGAAATCGATATATAAAAATCAGTTCCTTCAGTAAGAGCTATCTGCCGCGGCAGCCCTTCCCTGATCAGTTCAGTGAGAGCCACTGTGTATTTGGCTCCAGCGCTCGCACGCACCCTCTACCGGCTCCAGTATATTTGTGCGGGTGATGTAACAAGACACCCGTTCGGTTCTGATTGGCGTCCATCTCTGAACATGTCATGCAGGGATATGCCATTCTTCCTACTAGAGTGGCTTTGCCCCATGTAGCGCATGTGCTCGCAGCATTTTATCAACAAAAGCAAATCGGTCACCGAAAAGTCCCCCAACTGCGACTTCGTTCCGAAACCGTAGTTTTCCTGAATTCTAAACAAAATTCCAACTTGTTAGAATCGTTCGCCCATCTCTAGAAGGCACCCGTTACAATGTACATTTTTAACATAGTTATCTTACATATGAATGGCCCTAGTCAGTTTATCTATGCTTTTAAAGGGATGTTCATGGATTAAATATTCAGTTCTCAGTTGGATCATGCAGCATACCAATTCATACAAATTTTTTAATTGGAATAAATTGTAGAAAATTACTCTTTTGTAATGGTGTTTTCTTGATTCCCTCTCAACAGCATGGAGTGCCACAAACATTTCGCCTAGGGAATACGGCAGTCCATTGACCAGCCATCAGGACCCAAACATGCTTTGTCTTTTCCCATATACTTCAGAAAGTATTGTATTGTATTGCTGGCACTGCTATGGGGGGGGGGGGGGGGGGAAGTGTATGGGCTGGTATACTTTGGGGGGGAAGTGTATGACTGGTACTGCTATGGGCAGGGAAGTATGGCAGGCACTGTTAACATGGGCAGTGTATGGCTGGTACGGCTATGGGGGGGAGAGTATGGCTGTGACTGGTATGGGGGAGAAGTGTATGACTGGTACTGCTATGGGCAGGGAAGTATGGCAGGCACTGTTGAGGTGGACACTACAGCTGGCAATGTTATGCTGCCACTGTATGGCTGGTACTGTTATAGTGGGCACTGTTATTACTTCCTACACTTTATGGACTTTAGATTACCATTTTTAGCAACCTAAATCCGCAATCCAGTAGAAACGGTTTCTATATTACTTCTGAATATCTTCCTAAAAAGAGTAATCATTTCTCAGTCATGGCATATCCACAAGATATACCATAAAAGTGTCTGCCGCTGGCAGAGGTGCAATATTACAATGTGGCCTTTGGACCAGAAAATGTTATGCACCCCTGAGCTAAGGCATTGTTCTTAGACCTCACTGATTTAAGTCCAGTGTATTGATCCTTTTTTATGTGAGTATTGAAGGGATTCTTACTACTTTGCAGTTTGCCAATTAAAAATCTACGTAACTAATACGTCCCTGTCATTACGGTAACCCACAGTTCTCATAGAGAACTATGGATTATGGCTCCTCTCCCCGCTCGCACAATACAGCGAGTGGGGAGAAAGTGACTTGCTACTTATTCACGGCATATACGCGCCATGGATAATGCATGTCTATGGGGCCGGCAAGCTGTCGCCCACTCCCCCCCCGCCCCGCCCCTGCTGCATGGCAGCCGGCGTAATTGCGGGGCAAAATACGTCCCCACAATTACGTCGGCAATAAGCCGTGTGAACATGGCCTAACAGTGACTGCTTCTACACCAGCATTTGTTCTTATCCTATATTCCTGAGAGATTCTTAGGAGGCAATGTACCTTTTGATTTCTGCAAGCTGCAGTGTTATCCTGAAGACCTTACTTTTTGGCAATTTTGTGTGTAAATGTGAAGATATAGATGTAGCTGGAGATTCAGATCCATACACGTTCTACAGAACAGTGTTCGACCTGATAGGAATGGTTATTCCATTTATACTTAGTATAGTTTAGTTTTTTGTGAATAGTTGTTGCCAGTTTTGTTTGGTTTATTATGTCGGTGCCACACTGTTCCAATACACTGTCCAAGGTTAGTGGACTTTATTTAGGGCTTCATTTAGATCTGTTGGTTTTTTTGGGGCCAAGTATCGGTGTCAGAAACAATGTTAAAGGGATCTCTCACCATACAGTTTTACAGCCTGCTTCAGACTGTGGGTGGTTCTAAAGCAGTGATTGGCATATCAGCTCTGCTGTTCCTAGATGATTCTATTAGTGACATGCCTGCAGGAGACTTAGAAACTGTAGATTTAGGGACTACAGAGCTTTAAAGTGTTTAAAGGGTAAACAAAGGCCTTTACTAGAGATAAGTCTCTGCAGGGAGTGACTCACCATGGCCGAATGGCAGCTTGCGGATCAATCCGATAAAAGACGGAGGAGGGAGAGGTGGTCGGTAACCAGAGACAAGTGAACTCTAAGATGAGATACAATAGTCTTTATCTCCTGACCAAAGCAAAATCTAAACCACATTATATTTGGTAATACTCTTCATATAAAGATGGTGCCGGTGGTTGAAATGGATGCTAGGTGTAGTAGTGGTTAAGGTAGGTGTTGTGGTGCACCGGCACTTTAGAATAAGATACAACAACAATTTCAGGAGTCTTCAGGCTTTACTCACAGCACTTGACTTGTAGGACATTACACTTCTTGACACAGCCCATTACACCACACAGTTCATCTCCTCTTCTTCAGCACAATAGCAACACAGGAACTCTCGCACAGCACCATAACTTCACACTGTAAATTGTTCCCCAGACATTTTCCTTCTCTGTAACCTCACGAACAGCCTCCCTCCAGCTTCTTCAGTCTATGGACCAAGCTGTGCTCCCAAGGCTCTCTGGTTACCCCCAGCATGCTGCCCAAGACAAGCTATTCAGACCTACTCTCCTTGGTTCCACACTTTAGGTACTCAGTGCTTACTGCCTATGTTGTTTTTCTCTGGCACACTACATGGTGACCCCACACTTCCAGGAGAAGGATTCTCCCTAACTCCCTTGTGTGAGCGGGCTCTCCCTCCAGTCACTCTGTACCTGTACTGGGCGCTTGACACATTCCCCAGCCATTGCAGTCCAAGTTACCCTAAGGCCCTGTTCACACGGCGGGTTTGGCCGCGGTTATGGCCGCGGGTTCCGATGCGGTTTCCGTGGCCAAAACCGCGGCCAAATCGCGCCTAGTTAATTAACATGGTTTCCTATTGAAAACTGCGTTAATATTCACACGCCGCGGGTTTGGCCGCGGCCAAACCCGTGCGTGTGGAGAACTCTCCTGTCAATTCTTGACAGGAAGTGCTCTGTGCGGAGGCACAGTTTGCCCCCTGCTATTAATTTGCATGGGGGCAAACCCTTGGCACAAGCCGCGCCCCAAACCTCGCCAAGACCACGCCCAGCGCCCGCAACGCAAACCCGTATCGGGAGACGCAAGTTTGCGGCGAGGTTCGACGAGGTTTTGGCCGCAGCAAAACCGCCGGGTGAACATGCCCTAAGACTTGACATCTTTACCGCAGCATTGATCATCTTATGCTTTGCTATCTCGGCAGCCCTTCACCCTCTAGACTCTGCAGCTTAGAAGATTAAGCGATCTCTCTGAAACAATCTAGGCAGGCCTACATCACTCACTTTCTCCTGCTCTGTCCTCTCAGGTCGCACTC
This sequence comes from Phyllomedusa bahiana, assembly GCA_025379985.1. Taxonomy (NCBI): domain Eukaryota; kingdom Metazoa; phylum Chordata; class Amphibia; order Anura; family Hylidae; genus Phyllomedusa; species Phyllomedusa bahiana. Next base: position 53,718 of record JAODAL010006256.1, on the reverse strand, counting down.
GGCACTAATTCGTTTTGCTCTCTGTATGTACCTCCTCTTTCTCTGGTAGAACAGGGAAACCCTGCCCTGGTTTCCTACACCATCGCCAGCTGATGGTGAGGAGATTCCTTCTTTATGCTAGAACTGTCCTCAGCTAGAACTGGAGGAACATCAACAAAACTACACACTACAGAACTCGCAAAGAAATGTAGAAGCTGGCAGGCCTTTCCTTATAGCTGTGTAACTTCTTAGCTCCTCCCCTTCTCTACACACTGACTACTGCTCCAGCTACACTGTATGCCTCTACTTTATGAGAAAATTAGCCCCATCTAAGTGACACAGTAATTAAATACAGATCTACATTTCCCATTCTTGCATCCATTTAGCTTTTCCCTACATGTTAAGAACTAATCATTTTGGTGAAAAAAAACCCTTTAACACAGAAGTGTATCTGACTTTGAGCCTCCATATAACAACGCTAGTTTTCTAAAAGTTTAGCAGGTTACACATATCTCCTCTACTTCTTTTTAATGGAAATAAGCAAAAAATCCCATGCATTCAAAATGCACCAAAATCAATAACAAAATGCATACATGATAACCTAGTGTTTCTCAGGAATACAGTATTTATCATCAGTCGTTTGCATTTGTATGTTGTAAAATGGCAAATTTTTTCTAAGGTTACACAAAAAAAGAAGCAATAGTTAGTGTAAATGCTTGGTTCTGATTTTGTTTAACCTCTTAAGCCCAAGGCTTGAAAAGACCTTAACACAGGTTAAGGTTTGTAATTTTTGCCTCCTTCTGTTTCAACAGTCGTAACTTTATCTTTTAAGTGACCATTGTATGAGGACTTGTTTTATGTAGGAGAAGTCATATTTTTTGTTGGCATAGTATGTCTACAAATAACTGCAGAATTTTTTAAAACTTTTTTTGCAGCATGAACATAAGTTTTTCTGCATTCTTTTTTAAGCCATTCATATTTCACACTAAATAAATGGTTAGATTAATTCTACAGGTTATTACAGTTGTGTAGATACCAAGATTGTTTAGTTTTTTTTATGTATGTAATGTATGCACAATAATTTGTATTAAATATATATATTTTTTAATCCTATTAATGGATAACTATTTAACGTGTTTTTTTTTACACTTGGTAATGTATTAATAAGCATGAATATGCTAATACATTACTTTACAAGACAGGCTGGAGTCAGAGCAACACACAGTGGGGCAGATTTATCAATAGTGTCTTACTTTTAGACACTGTAAACACAGTCTTACACTGCGCCACATTTATCATAGTGTTGATAAATCTGGCGCAGGTTAGAACTGTCTAATCTAAGTTTGTACCATCTTTAAAAAGGGGGTTTTGCCACGATCTCATCTCATACCTCTACATCCAGCTCTTCAGCTCTGGGAGCTCAGAAGGGGCGTGTGGGATTTGTTTGAATTGCAGATCATGTGACCCAGCAGGATGACATCACCAGGCCTTTCCTACTCTTAGTCAAAGAAAGGTCTGTTTATTTCAGGGGTTTAAAAGTAGCTAACTGTAGCCTAGAGGTAATGCTTTTTACCTCCTGACACAAGGGTCCTAGGTTCAAATCCCTGCAGGAACCAAACCTGTGGGTTTTTTTTCTTTATCAATAGACAAAGCTCATTGAGGTTCCTTTTTTAATTTATTTGCACTGTTTCACTAATTAATAAGGAGTATAGGGGACAGAAGTAGAATGACAGCACCTGGGGGTTGAACACCCAGGAGCTGTCTGAGAGGAGAGGTTATGTCTGGGCATGTGCAACCAGGACTGAGGAGCTCGCAGCCCTGGTCGTATCCCCTGGAGACTAGCTGTAAATAATCTAATACATAAATCAGTCGCACACTAAAGACTAAGTAAAACCTCAAGTTATATAGGAATATAGGAAATGCTTTACAGCTAAGGAAAATATGAAAAACCTGGGACTCTTAGTTTACAGTATTTGATCAAAGATTGTATTAAGCTCACCTCCCAACGGGGTTCCCAGAGCAGGTGAGTCCCTACACTAAAACATGTTACCTTGCTAGGAGTCCATTCAGACTGCCACTTCCCCAGGAGTGATAGGAACCTGCAATTGAATTAACCTGCACGGATTTAATTCAATTGCAGGTTCCTATCACTCTGGGGAAAGTGGCAGTCTGAATGGACTCTATGCAAGGTAACATGTTTTAGTGTAGGGACTCACCTGCTCTGGGAACCCCTTGACGTGTTGGGTAGTGAGCTTAATACAATCTTTGATCAAATACTGTAAACTAAGAGTCCCAGGTTTTTCATATTTTCCTTAGCTGTAAAGCATTTCCTATATTCCTATATAACTTGAGGTTTTACTTAGTCTTTAGTGTGCCACTGTTATTTGTATTAGATGTATGTCATTGCCTTTCAGTGTGCACCTATGCTTATGTTTTCAAAGTATATATTAGATGAGCTGTAAATAATGGCTCACTAAAAGGGCAGCTAAAGCAGAAATGGTGCAAAATTTTTAATGAGGATGAATGGTGAAAATGTTTATTATTTAATTTGCAAGCTTCCCACGTCAATTTTACTTCATGGCAAAACCCCTTTAAGTTGGCTTACTTGTACGCCAGAATTTGGTTGCATTTTTTGGTCACATTTAAGCCACGCCCCTTTCTGCGAACCCACACCCTTTTTTATGAGGCCACGCCCCATTTGTCGGACGAGGCGCTGAAGCACCTGAAACTGTCTAAAACTCATAGTAAATGTGACGAAAAGCTTGTTTTTGGCGCAAATTGAGCTGGAATTCTGTTGCAACTGCCTTGATAAATCTGCCCCATGTGCCCTGGCGGCAGGCTTGATATACAGACATCCCTTGGGCGACTCTAGTTTCCAATGGCTGACTGTACAGAAATTCCCCGGGTCACCCGGCGTCCTTATGACACCTGCCCTTTGATCATGCCGTGGCCACTGACTGTGGCAATCAAAGGGGTTAAACGCCAGGGATCAGACTTCCTCTACTCCCTGGCGTTCACCGAGGCTAGGAGCCAAGCTGTTAACTACAACTTTGTTCCTAGCACAGTTGCCGCGCGAAGGGCCCCCAAACCCCACTGTCGGCAACGACGTCTAAAAACATTGATGTAGATCTGTACCGATTGCCATCTAAAGTTGGTGGGCGTTAAAGGGGATGTATCGCTTCATCAGTTTGGCTGTTTTCTTGTAGCTTCATTTCCTCAGTTCCTCAAATCCAGGGGTGTTTCTTCCCCTCCCAGCTGGGTGTTTCTTACCTGAAGGAGGATGACATCATCCCCCCCCCCTTCACTGTTTACGCTCTATCCCGAGTCAGTGTGTTTGTTTGAGATCAGTGGTAGGGGATAGCACTGCTCCCCCCCCCCCCCACCCACAACCCTCTCTGTGTGAGCCCACATGTCACTGTGTCGTTCCACTCCCGATGCAGTCATATTTTGTAAGAGCTGTATGTTTACATACCTCAGCCCTGCATTAAGTCTAGACAGTCTTCTATGAACTCGGAGCACTGGTCTCTACTCCTCTCACAGCTGGAGGTTTGTTACAGTTGAATTCAGTCTTCTATAAACTCATCCAGAGCAGCACAGATCTGTCTCCTTTCTATGTTTACACGCAGCAGCACTAAGGCACAGGGTACAATTCTGCTGTTTTCTGATTGTAGAAGCAGCTGCAGTGTTACTGTGGAGTTGCTGGCTGTGCAGAGTGAAATGTTGCCGGCCCCTGAATGAGAGAGGCAGGAATGCACCTCCCCTGAATACGATGGGGGCCAGACAGAATGTTGATTAGTAGAACCGTCAGCCAATTAAATGAAAGGAGGTGGAATCCGACCGGCATTGGGGAACAGTGTTTACAGAAAAAGAAGATAAGGGAGACAATGAAAACAAGACAGCTTTGCTAATGACATCCAATGGCAAAGTTGCTTGTTTTTCACTGTCCCCTTATTCTGAAGACCATTTAATGTAATGATACAACCCCTTTAAGGAATTAAAGAAATCGTGTTTTACAATACTATGATCTTCGTTTAAAAGCAGGTACAAGTAGAGGGCAGAGAATCCTTGTGCTCTGGGAAGAGACTTTCCTAAATATGCTTCTGACATAAAAAAAAAACCCTTTTAATATTTCATAAATGCTTTTTGAGGAGTCCTTGACATTTGCCCTTATCTTTGATAAACTGTAGTGACGCAGCCCTTTGTTCCAGCTGTGCTTACTTGTCGAAACAATGAAGATATCTCAGGAATGATGCAGTGATTTCGCTCAGACCTGTTTATCAGAGAGAGGTCTTTCTGTGCGAGCCGACTCTTCCCCTGAAGGAAAGCTTCCCAGCGCGCATTGGAGCTAAGGCCATCTGTGCGGAAGTTTTTCTTAAGATACGTTTTGCAAATGCTCTATTAATCAAGGGCTGTATATGATCGTTGATCACGGAGAACAGAAGCTATCCTGAAGCCTGGAATGTGGAGGCAGATGAACAGATTCACTGTTGTGTCCTTGACTCATTTACAATGTTTAGTTTTTGTCGTCTCGTTGAAAATAAACATCTTCAAGGGGAAATTTTCAATTTAAAGGGGTTGTCCACATCAGTGTAATGGAATTTTTTTTTTACCATGCCCAAAAAAAAAAAAACGTATTCACCTTTCCTTTTACCTGCGTTCCAGCGCTGGCTGTGCAGCTCCTCTCCTCTGTTTTCTGTTTACTTCCTGAAGAGCAAATCTTTTCAATACTTAGGTTGGGTTTACACATTTCAGCAGCTGTATGTGGCTAGCAATTGCCACACACTTTTGCAAGTGATAACAGACAGGCGTGGTTTCATCTACATGTGGTTGCCGGAGCCTGTGAACCCAGCCTTAGTATAGTGCAGCCTATGAAGAGCCTGATAAAAGAGCTAACATGCATGCAGGTAATGTTTCTGGAGGTTCCTAGAACAAAAGAAACACAAGATTAGTTAGTGTCTACTGGGGAAACCTTTTTTTTTTTTTTTTTAAATTTTAGTCTGTAATCCTACTACAAACCATTAAAGGGGTTGTATCATTTCATTAAATGGTCTTCAGAATAAGGGGACAGTGAAAAAAAGCAAATTTGCAATTGGATGTCATTAGAAAAGCTGTCTAGTTTTCACAGGATTGCTTTTTCTTTTTTGTAAACACAGTTCCCCAGTGCCGGTCGGATTCCTCCTCCTTTCATGTCATTGGCTGACGGCTCTACTAGTTTACATTCTGTCTGGCCCTCGGTCGTATTCACGGGAGCGAGCATTCCTGTCTCTCTCACTCAGAATAAGGGGCCGGCAGCATTTCACTCTGCACAGCCAGAAGAAACACACTAACACTGCAGCTGTCTCTACAATTAGAAAACAGCAGAATTGTGCCTCGGTGCCTAATGTTCCTGCGTGTAAACATAGAAAGGAGACAGATCTGTGCTGCTCTGGATGAGTTCGTAGAAGACTGGATTCAACTGTAACCTCCAGCTGTGAGAGGCGAAGAGATCAGTGCTCGGAGTTCATAGAAGGCTGTCTAGACTGAATGCAGGCATTTGGTATGTAAACAGCTCTTACAAAATAAGACTGCATAGGGAGAGGAACGACACAGTGACATGTGGACTCGGAGGGGGGGGGGGGAAAGAGGGGGGGACTGACTCGGGAACGAGTATGAACAGTGAGGGGGGGGGATGATGTCATCCCCCTTCAGTTAAGAAACACCAGCTGGAAGGGGCAGAAAAAACCCCTGGATTTCAGGAAAAAAGAGAGAATCCATTTTCAAGAAAACAGCCGAACTGATGAAGCGATATATCTCCTTTAAGGGTATTTTCACACTGCTGATTTGGAAACTTAGGGCCTCATGTATGAAAACGGTCTAGGTCTAAGACTCTTTGTTGCCCATAGCAACCAATCAGAGAGCCCCTTTCATTTTATACAGTGTTCTGAAAAAATGAAATGGGGCTTTGATTGGTTGCTATGGGTAACAAAGAAAGTCTTACACCTAGACGGTCCTCATACATGTCCCCCTTATTTCTCAGCGTCCAAATCCTTTTCAAACTGTCTCATATTTTGCAGGTCTCAGACCCTAAGTTTTTTGAAGATTTGATTAAGCTTCTGAGACGTGCTGCCACGGGGACACTTGTGTCCCCTCTCCCCACATGCTGGTGGGGATGACTGGCGCTGTTTTGGGCTTCAGGACTTACCTTGCCACACTCTCTAGGGCCCGTGCTCGCCAGTGAAGTTTAAAGGGCCATCGTGCCTGTGATTAGCCAATTGCTGGGTGCTGGCCCTGTATAGTCTGGTCACCTCCCCTACTTTCTTGCCAGATCTACATTGCCCTGAGAGTTAGTGAAAGCGTTGTCTAGTGTTCCAGTCTAACCATGTACCTTGACCTCTGACTACGTTCTGCCTGCCCTGACCTTCCTGCCTGTCATACAATTTTGTACCTCGCTACTCTTTGGCTTCCACCGCAAGCAAGTTGCGTTAGGCTTAGCGACCTTAGAGCCCTTTCAAACGGCAATGGACAAATACTAGTCGGTTTATCCGACCGGTATTTGTTCGGTTTGTGGGCCGTGCACACGGCTGCAGGGGGGGTGGCTTTTCTCCGCGATGGGCGGAGAAAATCCCTCCCCCTTCACATTGACATGCACATATTCCGTCTGAAAACCGGACTGAAGAATGAACATGCACAATGTTTTTCAGGCGGCCGGTGATTTTTTAAACCGCCGGGCGGAAAACTCGTGCAGTGGGGATTGCTGCTCGGGTTTTCCATAGATGCCCAGTGTGTTAGTTTGCGGCCAGTTTTTCAGACGGCCTGCAAAACCGCAAACCGCCTGAAAAAACGGCCGCAAACCCGTGCCGTGGGGACATGCCCTTATTGTCCCTTGTAATATAACATTTTTTAGTCTACAGGAAGCCAAAAAATTGCGAGTCTCACTGCCTGGTTACAGTAACATAAACTAAGGGTGAAAACAAATAAACATTGCGGCTCTTGGCTGTGAATGGAGACTACAATAACACCATTGAGTGTAAAGCCAACAAGTGCTATTCACTGCACTTGTACTGTGAGACACCTATTGTCAGATGTTGAAAGATAAAAGTTAAGGTTCTTAGTAAAGCGCCAGGTTGATAAAAAGAAGTTCACAGGTTATTTAAAGGAACTGCTGATGGGATGTGAGCTGAACTCATAAGGTGTATGGGATGTGGAGAGGTTGGGATGATAAAGGGTGAGTGGTAATAGGTAATGGCTGATAAAGCCAGTGGTGAGGTAATGTGTCAATGTCCTCAGGTCACAGGGCTGTTTGCTTTACAAGCTCACCACTCCCAGGTATGTACTCTGCTGCAATAACAAATCCTGCTACTAATGCAAGACTTGGATGCCTTTTGCTGCGCAGATTACATTGCGGAGATTGAGAACGATGCTAAAGAGAACTTGTGACCTCTCCCGATATTTTTAGTAAATCCTTGTGTTCCCTGTGAAATAACAATTCTAGAACATCTTCTCTTATGACTGTTGTGCTTTTCCTCGTTTGTTCATTCCTGAAATATATTACTGAATCTGTCAGTTGGGTGTTACCACTTGGGATTGTGTCTCTGCACAGTCTGACGGGTCTTTTTAGTGCTTAAAGTCAGATGGTATGGGGACACACCCCTTTGAAAACTGAAATGTTAACGCCCATGTGACTAATTCAATACATTTCCAGGAGGGATAACAGAGGAACAGCAGAATAGAGTTATAAGAGAAGATGCTCCGAGGAACCCAAGTATTTACTAAAACGGTCATGTCTGGAGTGGCCATGGGTCCTTTTTAAACCTGTGACTATGGTCTTTTATGGGGTTAGACAAAACTTTTTACTTGTGTTACCTAAAAAATGAGAAAAAGTATGTGCATGTAAAGATCAAATAAAAATGTACTTCATGTATAATTACGCTCCTATTTAAACTGCATATAAAGACCGCTTACAGGCTGTAAGAGGTCAAGTGATTGTATCATCCACAAATTTGTGGTCTACATATGTACTTAAAGAGAATGTGTCATAAAAAAGGACTTGTTTAATTCATGTTTTTATGTTAAACACTTTTTTTTTTTAAGAATTTTTAAGTGCTGCTTTCACTTTGGTCACTAGTTCTACAGGTTACTACGATCGTTACTATGATCGTTTAAATACCTCATATGTGCAGGTTTTCGGGTTTTTTGTGTGTAATGTATGCATAATATTGTTTTAACAAATATTTATTTTTTACACACTGTACGTTTTTTACTTTTTTTTTTTTTATACCATTATGGGATAAGTATTGTACTTATTATTATTATTATTATATTTTTTTTTTTACACTTGGTAATGTATTAGCATACATGAATATGCTAATCCATTACAGTCTGTGTCAGTTAGACATAGGCAGCAGTCAGGGCAGCACATAGTGTCCCTGACTGCAGGCTTGCTATACAGATAGAAAATCCAATCTCTAGCAACCAACTCTATATCGTAAACCACTCTCAGAAAGTCTCCATGTGAGCCACCTCCTCGGCTCTAATTAGCAAGCAAATTTCAACAGATGGCAGACTTCTTACTTAATGCAAATTTTACTTTTATTATTCCACGATAGTGCAAGTCCAACATTAACAGACACGATTAAAACCCATCAGCGTAAATAGAAAAAATGAGTGGTATACTTATTTTAGAAGATTCTCAGCGTAGTCGCTTCAGATACATCTGATTTCCTTTTTAGGATAGCCCAGAGACGCCAGACCTTAGAGCGAGCTGCACACTCAGAGCCACGTTTCGGAGGACACGCCCCCTTTGTCAAGCTTGATGTTGTTAATGTTGGACTTGCACTATCGTGGAATAATAAAAGTAAAATTTGCATTAAGTAAGAAGTCTGCCAACTGTTGAAATTTGCTTGCTATACAGATAGCCCTGGGGCTAGTCTAGGTCCCAGGGGCTGACTGTACAGGCATTCCCCGGGCTCCATTAAGTCCCAATCGCCCAATGAAGCAGGAGAAAACCCTTTGATTAATGCTGTGGTGACGGACCGCAGCAATCAAAGGGTTAAGCATTGGGGATCGGAGTTTTCCTCTGCTTACAGAGACTGCTGTAGGAACAGGGCTGTTATCTACAGCTCTGTCCCCAGTGCTGCAGAAAGAAGACACCATCTATAGTCGGTGGCCGGTCGTTAAGGAGTTGAGCATTCTCACTTTTTCATCATGAAAATAACTTATTAGAATCGGGGATACAAGGAAGAGTTGCCATGAGGAAATATTTGCTCAGCAAAGGTGTTTATACATTTTATCTTTTTATGGCCTTGTCACTTGCTGTAATGTACATGTAACGAAAGCAAGTCAATATGAGAAACCTCTACAGCTAGAAGGTCATGTTTATAGAAAATGATAAAGGAATGTTGATGTATTGCTGCACTGTCCTGTCTGTTTGTGCCCAGGCTACTGTATACAGGTTTACAACTGAGCTTCTGTTCCTTGTGTTAAATATCACATAGGGTAAGCCACTGTTAGGGCTTGTTCACACGACGTTTTTGTGATCCATTTTACGGATCCGCAAAACGGATCTAACAATTGTCAGTGTGATTAACATTGCGTTCAATGGCACCTGTCCAAAAGCACTCCACACTCTGGGTACGTATTGGCGGCGCTTTGCTTCCTGAAAGCGGATCTGAAAAGTGCAGTGAGCGGCTGCAGGTGGATCGGCGGTGAGCGGGGCTGGATGGCGGGACCGGCGCAACTGCACAGGAGACTGGGAATGGGGCAGGAGACTGGGAATGGGGCAGGAGACTGGGAATGGGGCAGGAGAGAGAGAGAGTAAAACACAAGAGAAAAAGCATACAATACGGATTCTGCTCGCGAGAGCTTACAGTCTGAGTGATTTGTTTGAATTGCATATCATGTGACCCTGCAGGATGACATCACCAGGCCTTTCCTCTCTAGTCAGAGAGAGGTCTGTTTATGTAAAGAGCTGTGTGTAGTTACATTGTAGCTCAGAGGTAAAACTTTTGCCTCCAGGCACAAGGGTCCTCGGTTCAAATCCCTACAGGAACTAAACCTGTGGATTTTATTTCTCTTTATCAATGCACAGACCTGATTGAGGTTTCCTTTCTTAGTTTCCTTGCACTGTTTGACTAATTACTAAGGAGTACAGAGGGCAGGAGTAGAATGACAGCAACTGGGATTTGAACACCAAGCACCTACCTGAGTGGAGAGGTGATGTCTGAGCATGAGAAGCTCTCAATCCTGGTCGTATCCCCTGGAAATGAGCTGTAAACAATGGATCACTAAGGCTATGTTCACACGGTGTATTTGCGGGGCTCGCCCAAGCTCCCGTGGGGAGTGGGAGGGGTGGGGGGTCAGCTCGCCGGCCCCATAGACATTCATTACAAGAGGCGCGTATTCGCCGCTAGTAATTGACATGTCACTTATCTCCGTAATGACTGGGACGTATCTCGTCCCGTATTTAGCTCAGTGCGGCGCAAAATACGGGCCGAAATACGTCCCAGTTTAAGCCGTGTGAACATAGCCTTAGGGAGTAACTAAAACAAAAACGGTCCAGAATTTTTAATAATGATAAATGGTGAAAATGTTTATTAATTTACAAACTTCCCACGTCAATTTTACTTCCTGGCAAAACCCCTTTAAATGAACATTGCATTCAAGAAAGCATGATAAAGTATTACAAATGGAGAAATTTAAGGGTATATCAACACAGCAGATTTGTGCAACTTTCCTATTCATCTAACTGGGGCAACGGTAATAGCTGTGCTTTCTCCATAAATAGCCCCATTCAGATGAATGGAACTAGTTTTCAGCCATGTGTAAATACATCATAAAACAAAGGTGTCAAACTCCTTTTCATCAAGGGCCACATCTGCAGTATGGTTGTCCTCAGAGAAGTGTAAGACTGTATAAATGTAACTACTCCTTAAAGTTTCTAAAAGAACCGGAGATACTACATGCACCAAATGGTAGTGTCCCAGCAGCGTCCAAAGGGTGCATGTACCTTTCTCTGGGTTGCGGATAAAGTAGTTCATATTGTCTCACCATAGGTGTTATGGTGCCAAGTGATCAGTAAAAGGCTAAGATGTCCTTTTAAGATTGTATAATAGCTATCCACTTCCACCTCCTTAGCACCAAGCTTCATACTTTGGAGGGTGACTAGGGTGCCTGGTAAGAGCTATGCCACCGCCTGTGAGTTGCTGAATAGTGGTATGAAAGAGCCCGCCAGAGCTCCAAAACCAAGATGGTGCCTGTTCCCTGTGCTGACGACTGATTCTTCTACATCTGGGTTTTTTCCATCCCTACTTGTTGTGTTTAAGCTCTAACGGGCCACATAAAATGACGTAGTGGGCCTTGAGTTTGGCACGTGCTCTTAAAATAAAAGTGACCTGTTTAGCAGACAATGTGCACGTATGGTAATGTTAATGCGCAGAAAAGGGTCTGATTATTAGAATGTTTTTACCTATCATTGATCCAGGTGATCAGCTGACGATTGAGCAAGTTGCAAATCTTTGGATGATCACATGTTTTAAAGAGGTTGTCTCACCATGCTGTTTTACAGAGCCACAGGCAGCTTCAGATTCACCCTTCGTCACTAATAATTAGGCTGTGTTAGTTCTATAGCAGTGATACGCATATCATTTCTGTATTCCCAGCTCTTCTAATTGCACTGACGTGAGTGCGGGAGATCTTATCTATAGAGCAAAGAGCTTCAGTGCTCAAAGTAATCAGTCAAGTAATTAATCTCCTCTGTTTGTTAAGGCATGTTCACACGGCTTATAATGGGCCGTATTTCGGTCCGTAATTACGTGCCGAAGTGCGCCAATTACGGGCCGAAAACGGCCCATTCATTACGGTAATTCACAGTTCTCATAGAGAACTATGGATTACGTCTCTTCTCCCCGCCCGGCGGCTTCGCCGGGCGGGGAGATAATTGACATGTCACTTTCTAGCGGCGTATACGCGCCGCTAGCAGTGATAGTCTATGGGCCGGCGAAGTGCCGGCCCCCTGCTTACTCCCCCGTCCACACGGCGTAATTGCGGGGCGTAATTACGTCCCGCAATTAAGCCGTGTGAACATAGCCTTAGAGATATCACCCTCTGTCTCAAGCTGCTGGCCATGTGGTGAGGTCACTCCCTTCTTTTGGATAAGACAAAGTGCAGAGAGAGAAGGAAAGAGGAGGACAGTAACCAGAGAAACCTGTGTGCAGTCAGAGCAAATTAAAATCTCTTCTCTTCTGACCAGGGAAAAATCTAGAGACCTAATGCATTTAGAAAAAGACTTAAATTAACTGTCCCTACATCTTGAAAGCTAATCTTTGTAGTGAGACCAACCCTTTAAGTATCAATAAAATTGTTTGTCAAGAATGGAAGAGCGTGGCTGCATGAATTCTTAAAGGTTATGAGCAATCATTCATGTGACCCATGTAAAGGCTGCTTTCAACAAGGGCCGGTTGACTTGATCGACACTCATAGTGGGTAATTATCTGCCTGTGTAAAAAGCTCCTTATGCCAAAATGCAGAAGAACCAACAGAGCTTCTTTTGCGCTCGGACAGTATAGGAAGCAATTTTAGCTCCTACAACCACAACCTGCTTCTGCACACTGTGTACTTGTGGACATCTAGATTTAACTGTGCGGTCATTCTCTGCAGTACAAGGACAGCCGATTGATTTTCATTCACTGTGTAATGGTTCATTTTCTGTGTCCGCCGCTGCATGGACATTGAACACTTGCCTCCAGGTTGTCAGAGATTTGAGGTTTGAATTCCGGGTTCACATCTTGTAGTAATTTCATTCTGAGGACTCTTCCAGCACCCCTGCCAGTCAGCTGATTGAGGGGGCTGTAGTACTTGTACAAGACCTGCAGCCTCTTCAATGTGTACATGTGCTCATACTCCTAATCGCCACACTTTTATCAGCAGTAATAGAATAACTGTAAGGCCATGTTCACACGACTTAAAATGGGCCGTATTTCGGTCCGTAATTACGCGCCGAAGTGCGCAAATTACGGGCTGAAAACGGCCCATTTATTACGGTAATGCACAGTTCTCATAGAGAACTATGGATTAAGTCTCCTCTCCCTGCTCGGTGAATCCGCCGAGGGGGGGATAATTGACATGTCACTTTCTAGCGGCGTATACGCGCCGCTAGTGATGATTGTCTAGGGGCCTTCGAAGTGCCGCCCTCTGCTCCCGCCCCGGCCACACGACGTAATTGTGGGACGTAATTACGTCCCGCAGTTAAGCCGTGTAAACATAGCCTAAGACTCTTCCATGAGACCGTGCTGCAATATCTTGTGTTACCGCTCCTAAGGCCTCGTTCACACGGCTTATTTGGGCGCTGATCTCAGCCGTACTGCGCGCCGTATTTGCGCTGCAGTACGGCTGGAATCCGTCCCAGTCATTACGGTAATCCACAGTTCTCATAGAGAACTGTGGATTCTGTCTCTCTCCTCCCCCCTCAGCGAATACGCTGCGGGGGGAGAAAGTGACATGCACATTATTTACGGCGTGTACGCGCCCTGAATAATGAGTGTCTATGGGGCTGGCGAGCTGCCGCCCCCCCCCCGCCCCGCCCAGGCTGCACGAAATCCGTCCCCGCAATTACGTCAGCAATAAGCCGTGGGAACGTTGCCTAAAAGTATGTTGCTTACAAGTATGAGCACATGTAAACACTGAAGAGCCTGCAAAGCGTGTACAGGTGCCATGGTCCTTCAATGAGCTAATCGGCGGGGTGCCCGGGGTTAGTGCGCCACTGATCTGATATTGATGACCTAATCTGATAGGCTACCAATTTTATAAATGTGAATTGATGGTTTTCCTATCTCTGTACTTCACTTACCCCCACCCCACTGCCTTCATGCTGTCTGTTACTCCCTGCTTTGCCTCCTATGCTCTGTGTGTGGTACGGGCTCTGCTGATTGAGATTTCAGGCCGGTGGTGTTGTAATCAAAAAAGTAAGATTGGTAATACTCCCCTTCCATGGAATTCATGAAACAAAAGTAGGTCAAATTGTAAAACTTGCAAAAACTGACACGTATCCAAAAATGTTTTCCAGCACCAAAGAAATTAAACACAATCATATATTCATATAGTTTAAAAACATATGGCTCCCGTGCTCTGACGGGTTTTGAGCGAAAAGCTCCTATTCATAGAGTATGGGAGCCATATGTTTTAGACTATATGAATTAAAGATTGTGTTTTTTTAATGTCTTTGATGCTGGAGAACAAAATTAGATTTTTGGATCTGTGTTCTGGTCATGTCTTCGTGTCACTGACCTGAACATGCAGGATCCCAGTGCTGCTGTGGAAACTACTCATAGTGGCTTCAGGACAGTCAGTGTGAAGCTTGATGCGCTGGCTACTGCTACCTAGGGTATTGTCACAGTTACCCTGTTTCCCCGAAAATAAGACATGGTGCATTTTTTATTCAATTCAGAGTTTGGCTGCTTATGCTGATGTTTGTGATGAAATCACTACAGTAGATTAATACATGTTGATGTTTTGTTCAACAATAAATGTGAATTATTGTTCATAGAAAAATAACACATCCCCTAAAAATAAGTCCTAGCTCGTATTTAGGAGCAAAAATTAATATGACACTGTCTTATTTTCGGGAAACGGGGTATCAATAGTAAGAGCTGTTGTGACAATCGGACATTCTAGTCCTGACTGATCTTCAGCCAAACCTGCTTACATACTAAAGGTAGGGGTCACAGAACAAGTGTACTGTTCTAGTGTTTATCGGGGCTCGGCAGCAGCATGCTCTGCAGTGCTGACAGGACGGCACAAGCCATTAGTAATAAAGGTAATAAAGAGATGTGCGCTTCCACGCACCCAGCCAACCAGTCCCCTCCTGCTGCCAAGATATAGCGGGGAGTTATGTCGTAAACCCTTCCACTGCTGTTAGAGCACATAGGTGGTTTGTAACCAATAAACCATCTGTATCACAACAGGCAAGATAACCTGCTGTATCTCTGAAATGAAGGAAAATCAGAGCAGAAATGTATCTGGTGACAATGGTAATTTATTTTTGCTGTCATGTTTAAATCTCATCAGTGGGATCGCAAAATGAAGCGGAATAATTTACTCCATAGACAATCCTTCTTTTATATAAATCTTTTTATGCCACTTTTACAATGACAAGCATAATCAGATACCAATGTTACCGGCAAACATAGACCAATTATTTACTCTTTAGTTTTCAATAATTTTATTTTTTAAGCCACAATTGGGAGTGGACTGTAAGTGTAAATCTTTTCTTCACATATGTTTTAATCTTACTTATGTTTTTATCTTAAGAATGTATGAAAAAAACTTCTATACTAAAGTGTAATCGAAACCCAACTTGAATGGCTAACTTCAGTTCTTGTGCTTTTAGGGGTTTTCTCATCACGCTGTTACACAAGCAGTCTTACACTCACTCTGTCTCGTCATGCTGTGGTTGGTTCTGTAGCAGGGATTAGCATATTTAGCTGGTCTCTAAGTAGCTAAGCAGTTACACTGACAAGTGCAGGAGATGTTATCTCTTCAGTAAACACAAGGTATGTGTGCTGTGAAGACTGAAAACAATTGCTCATCTGTAATCTTATCTGAGATCATTAGCTTTCTCTGAACTAAGCTGGCCCTCCATGGTGACATCACTCCCTGCTCTCTTCTCTTAGCTGATCAGGTAACCGAGTTATGTTCAGGCAACCAGGTAACCGTAAAAACCTGGGTGCACTGAGAGTACATAAAATTTCGCTGAAGACTTTCTAAATACATTGTTCAATAGATTTTACTTTTGTCATAAGATAATTACTTGTCCCTTTATGTTGAAAGCTAATCTTTGTAGTAAGAAACCCCCTTTAGGGGAACCTGTAACATAGTGCATTCCCTGTCACCATCTGCTGTTTATCAACCATCTTCTACCGATTCACAGTAATGGGTGGAATTTGCACCGGATGGGCAGGACTAATGGCAAATCCTCTCTCTCCATCTGTAACTAAACCTCACTAAAACCGAACTTCTTGTCTTTCCGCCATCTTCTAACCAACCCTACCCTACTATTTCTGTCCTAGGCAGCAGGCCCGCTGTATTGGAGTAATACTAGATTCTCATCTGTCTTTCACACCTTGTATCCAATCCCTTGCTCACTCCTGTCACCTGCACCTCAAGAACATCTCCAGAATCCGTCCTTTTCTCACTGTGGAAACAACTCAAACCCTCATTGTTGCTCTTATTCTTTTTCGTCTTGACTACTATAACTCCCTGCTTATCAGTCTCTCTCTCTCTCTGCAAACTGTCTTCTCTCCAATTTGTCCTGAATGTAGCAGCCAGGCTTGTCTTTCTTTCCAGCCGCTATACTGATGCCTCTACCCTGTGTCAGTCACTGCACTGGGTGCCCATTCAGTACAGAATATAACATAAACTCATCACTCTCACCCATAAAGCTCTCCACAGTGCTGCACCCCCCTACATTTCTTCCCTCATCTCTGTCTACCACCCTACCCGTTCTCTCCACTCTTCTGCTGATATCAGATTACATTCCTCATTCATCCGAACCTCCGATGCGCTTCTCCAATATCTCATACGAGCGGCACCAGTTCTCTGGAACATGCTACCGTGGGTGATCACACTCACAATTCTCAGAGTTTTAAAAGAACATATCTTCTCAGTCTGGCCTACCAAGTTCCCTAATTGCTAACCCTCACCTGCTATCACACTTATCTGTCACTCCCAACACTAGGGCACCCACAGGCACTTATCTGTATATAGATGTACTGTCAGCGTGGCAGGTTTACCCAACTTTTATGTAAACCACCTACTCTTAACCCTTCGTCTCACCTATACACCATAATAGATTGTAAGCTCTCGTGAGCAGGGTCCTCACACCTTGGTCCACATGTATGAAGCGGTTTTGGTGTAAAACTCCCTTTTTTCCCCATAGAAATCTATGGGTAAAAAAGGGAGTTTTAGACCAAAACCGTTTCATGCATGTGGTCCCTTGTTTCTCATCTGTAAGTACTTTTAATGTGAAATGACTGTATGTATACCCTCTAAATTGTAAATTGCTGCGGAATATGTTGGCGCTATATAAATAAAGATTATTATTATTATAGAGCCAACACCTGCTCACAAGGGCAGCATAATCTATGCAATGGGCTTCCTTTAAGTTTAAAATAAAAATATAGCTTTGAATAGGGAAGATTTGCACTGCAACCACTAATGTTCAAAACGAACAACATTTCAGGCATTTTAGAACGATTTGAAGCTCCAGGGAAGATTTTCTTATCAAATGCAGGAGACAGTAGCGGACTGGTCAGCTGCACCCAGCAGAGGAATTTTCCATATACTCAAAGAAAACAAAGGCTTACATTCACATGCTGTTATTTTATAGTGGGTTAATAGGTTGCGCTGTAATGACTACAGTGTGGATGCATCCTTCGAATGCAGAGATCTGGAGCATATGATTCCTTAGTGTTTTGAACCATTTTTGAGTCTATTAAGCACAAACCATGTGATTTTTTTTTTTTATTTCTTGTGTTTGCAAATAACCTCATTTTTCGAAACCAAAGAGTGATTCAGAAACAACCAACGTATCTCATGTTCAGTAATGTTTGTACTGCATCCATGAGCTATGTATAGAATCCGTAACCAATTTTGCGAAGATTGATATTCATGACTTTCATTTCCCCCTACAGATGTCATGGCAGCCTCAGTATCGAACCTCGAAGTACCGTCATGTCTTCGGCAAGCCTGCAAACAAGGAGAACTGCTACGACAATGTGCCTATCACCAGAAGCGTACATGACAACCATTTCTGTGCCGTAAACCCCAACTTTATTGCTGTAGTGACAGAATGTGCAGGTGGAGGAGCTTTTATTGTTATACCAATACAACAGGTAAGAAGTCACTTTAGAATGTGCACATATTTGATAACTTTTCTGCCAGTCTATAGTGGAGTTTGGAATAATCTTTGTTCAGACATAGAGCTTTGACAAATTAGGCGACTAATAGGAACTGTACAAAAGTAAAAAATAAAAAAAAATTACCCAGCACGTTTAGGCTATGTTCACATGGCTTATAAAATGGGACGTATTTCGTGCCGTACTGCGCTAAATACAGGGTGAAATCCGTCCCAGTCATTACGGTAATCCACAGTTCATAGAGAACCATGGATTACGTCTCCTCTCCCTGCTTGCACAATACGACGAGCGGGGAGAGAAGTGACATGTCAATTATTCACGGCGTATACACGCCGTGCATAATGAATGTCTATGGGGCCGGCGGGGTGCCCACCCCCGCCCCCGAGCGTGCGGCGTAATTGTGGTCGAAATGCATCCTGCAATTATTGCCGTGTGAACATTGCCTTATTTGTTAGTGACATAGACATTGGTGCACACTATTGTGGCTGAAATGCAAAAATAAAATTGTACAATTACCTGGCTAACAAAACAAGAATTTACAGTAGGCCCTAAAATCCATAAAAACACGACTTCTAAAATGCATTGCTACTCTCCTTTGCACATTTATGAACAGAGGCTTTTAGTGCACATTTTAATCAAATTCCATATGCCCACTTACCACTTCAAGGTAACCTCATCAGGTGGATTCCTGATGCTAATGCCTATCAGGGCAACAGGCTCTATTCACTTTGGTTGTAATGACCTCTAACAAGCAGATTGGGGCTAAAGCACTCCACCAAGGAGAGGCATTAGGTTTAGGGTATGTGCACAATGCGTATTGAATACGTATCCAAGTTCGTACTACAAAGTGTGGTACGTATGTGGATACATTTTGTGGACTGCAAAAACGTACCATGTTGTTTCTATTGAATTTTAAATGCGTAAAATAGATCGAGAATTGACACCACTTCTTTGTACGGGTCCGTAAAACGCAATATATTAACGTATGTAAAATTATGTATCGTGTGACAATAAGTGTTTTGCATTGAAATCAATGAAAACTGAATGGAACATTGTTAAATACGTATTTGGGTATGTATTTCGGTACCCAAATACGTATTTCACAAACGCCATGTCAACATACCCTTAGGCTATGTTCACACGGCAGTCATTGCGGGACGTTTTTCGGCCCGCAATTATACCGTGTGTACGGGAGCGGGGCAGGGGGGGCCGGCAGCTCGCTGGCCCCATAGACATTCATTATTCTCGTCGCATATACCCCCTGAATAATTGACATGTCACTTCTCTCCCCACTCGCCGTATTCTGCGAGCGGGGAGAGGAGACGTAATCCATAGCTCTCTATGAGAACTGTGAATTACTGTAATGACTGGGACGTATTTCAGCCCGTAATTCGTGCAGAACGGCGCAAATTATGGGCTGAAATACATCCCAAAATAAGCCGTGTGAACATAGCATTAGAGTTGGGGTACATTCACACGGCTGATTTTAACCAGGGCTGTGGAGTCGGCAAGCCGAAGCCCCAACTCCGACTCCTCAATTTCCCAAATCTCCGACTCCTGACTCCCTCATACACGGCGCAGTTTAACTTTACTGTACTGTAGTAAAATGGTAACATCAGGCTCTTTATCACCTTATGATAGAATAATCAAGCTATTTAGGTAGAACAGACACTGACAAGCAAAAGGGTAACAATGTTCTGATCTTTTGAACACTTGTGGGTAGAGTTGAAGAAAAAGCTGTATTTGTATCCAAGTCCAGTCTGCACCAACATTGGGAATGTGTAGAAGAGACCTGGATCAGATTTTGGTCAAGACCTGCATGAATCTGATCCAGAGCCCAGAAGGATTCAGGCAGTATTGAAAACCAAAGGTGGATTTTCCAAATACTAACAAAATAATCAAAATTAACACTTTTTAGGCGCAAAACTGTAACAATGCAATTACAGGAAAGAATCTGCAGAACTAAGCAGATGCTAAATACTTGCAAGTCACATTTATGTATAAGATAGGTAAGATGACTGTATAAAAAATTACAGTAGCCTCATGTACAAAGCTGTAGTGGAGGGTGAGATATAGAGCCTGAAAGTCACAAGTTCAAAACATTGTTACCATTTTGCTTGTCAGTGTAAAATATATTTATTGGATATGACTTTAGGACACAAAAAATTGTAAATATGTAGAACACTGCAGGAACATTTGTGGAGTCTCTGAAATTTGTTCTGAGAAATAGTATTGTCTCCCATCAGATCCTTCATGCATGACCTCAATATCTGATCTCATTATTTCCAGGCTAGAGAACGGCCTCTCTACGCTAACTTGAGTTGGAGGCAAAGCGGTGACCACATGGGCAACATCTCTAACACTGTTAGGGTATAAAGGAATTGCCTCAGCCACAGTCCTTTTTGATGAACGGTTGAACTCTTCTACTTCTTTGAAAACTGGTGAAAAAATTTAGCAAAATCTGTTTGCTATGGGAGCAGAATCTTTTGCCCTGGGGCAGCGCTTTGCCTGCTCCATGTTATCAATTACACTCCTCATGTGATGAGGCTGAAGATATTGGAGCAGTAGCACTGGCTGGACCCAATTCCTCTTGCTCTTTGCACTGCATTAAACTTACTGGACCAACTAATTATAGATTTTGGGAAAAAATAGGCACCGACTGCAAAATAGGCACCGACTCCACAACTCCGACTCCACAGCCCTGATTTTAACATTACTTATGGCGCTGAATCGGTGTCCAAATCTGACTGCAATTTACCTCACATTATTTCTAATGGAAAATTTGGGTTGTAGTGCACACAACGCTGATTTTCCTACATACGGATTTATTTTCAACGCTGAAAAAGAATTTCAATTTCAATTTTTGAGGCGGATTTAGCAATGAAGCCTCACTTCCCACTATAGTATATTGGAGGCTGAAAATCTGCCTTGAATCCCCGGCCAAAATTTTAGTCATGGTTTCCACAATGATTCGGCACTTAAGTTTTTAGCGTTACAAGTCAGTCTTGGGAACCTGCCCTTTAAGAACCCATCTGATGAAGATTCTCCTGACATTATAGGTGGACATGCACAATTTGATCAAAATGTGAACTAAAAACCTCTGTTTTATAGCAGTAATGCATTTTAAAACTAGGTTCACATGGTACGTTTTTGTTGCATTTTTTCAACTGCATCAAAAACGTAAACAATAAAAAAAATGTATGCTTTTAGAAAATGCATGCATGTTTTATTTCAACCAAATTTTATTGTTTGGAACCCAAATTTTTAATTTGGGTTCCAAATTAGAGATGAAGAACCATCGACAAAAAAAAACATGCTTTTTTACATGCATTTTTAATGCAGTTGAGAAACAAATGGGGTAATGCATGCAGTAACACAACATGTGAACACAACATAAATGTTTCATAAATTCAATGTTTGTAGATTGTATGGATGCTAATGTATTTGTTCGTTTTGGAGAATTTACTAATATGAGCTTGCCACCTGAATTAGCTCTAGGATTAAACTAGACGTGGATAATCAGCAGGCATTTATCAACTGTTTTAATAGTTTGTGACGTAACATTTTTAGGGGCAAAGAGGGGAATTTATTAGGGTGCGTCCACACGGCATATTCAAAATACTACTCGGATTCTGTTTTAGAGCCCGGACGGTATTTTGTCGTCTTTTGGATGGTTTTGGGGGACGGTTGTTACCGCGGTGTGTGGAATTGGCTGTCCACCTTAGCTATTGAATTGCACATCATCTGCAGAAAACTGGGCGGAAGATTGTGCATTTTCAAAGTTTTTCGGAAAGCCGATGTCTGAAAATCCGTTCAATGTAGACTACTGAATGGATTTTCTATGAGGACGGTTTCTGGTTGGTTTTCAGAAAGTTTGCAAATCCACAAACCGTCTGAAAATCTGACCAGAAATCTACGCTGTGTGGACTTGCCCTAAAGGACTTTCTGTTGTTTTATTTTTGTTTCTATGCTGGTCTCAGAATTTTAGGCTATGTCTCCACTACACACAAAAACGGCTGTTTTTTCACAGTCTTTTATTTTCAAAAAACGCTGAAAAAACAACTGAAAAGAGGTCCCATAAACTTGTATAGTAAAAACATTTTATTGTCTCCACAGAACGTCTTTTTCTGCTCGTTTTATTTGCTGGTCGTTTTTAAAAACATGTTGCAAAATAACGAATGAGCAGGGCAGAAAATTTACTAATGGAGTCTATGTTCAGCGCCGGAAGTTTTTTGGCGCGTTTTTAGCAGAAATACACAGCAAATCTAATGCTGTGCATTTCTGCAAAAAAAAAGCGCCAAAAAAATGACATTTCTTCAGCAGCTTTGGACAAGCAGTGGACAAAAAACTCAGTTTTATGAACGTTTTTAGGATTTGGTTTTCAGGTTGTTTTTTTCTCTACTGCCGTGTAGACATAGCTTTATGAAAACGGAGAAAGCTTGGCTTCCCAACCTAACAGATTTACTCATTTAATATAATTTATGCAAGAAATTGGTTGAAATGATAGCAGAGAGCTACATAAATTTCAGTTTATGGTACATGACAGCCAGAGATGCACAAAATGTATGAAGACGAATGCCAAATAGTGTGTTTTTCTTTTTATGATCATAATATCTAAGAGGCATAAGAATAAGCTCTATAAACTGATATAACACAGAGCATCAAGAATGCATGTCTGTAAGGCTATGTTCACACGATGTAATTGCAGGGTGTACAGTACGCCCTGCAATTACGCCGGGCGTTCGGGAGTTGCGCTGATGTGTGCCTACTCCCACGACACGGGGGGAGGGGGAGAACAGCCCACCGGCCCCATTGACATGCATTACTCGCGGCGCGTGTTCGCCGCAAGTAATTGACATGTCACTAATCTCCCTGCATATACAATACAATCGTATTGTACGAGCGGGGAGAGGAGGTGTAATCTATAGTTCTTTATAAGAACTGTGGATTACCCTAATTTCGGCGCGCATCTCGCTCGTATTAGAGCGCAAATACGACGTGAAATGCGTGCCGAAAGTCTCCTGTGTGAACATATCCTAAAGCTAATTTACTTCTGTGGCTTTTTTAGGTTGGCGTTCTATGACATGAGTTGTAGCCAAGCCAGTATCTCTCACCTGCAGACAACGCTGTTTCGGGATTTTTGTCCCTCATCAGTGCAGAGCAGAGCGATACTGGCTGGCTGTGTGGGAGGCATTGAGTTGCTCAGAAAGGGGAAGATCTCTCCTTGAGGAAAGCACCGAACGAACGGCTTGTAGAGTTATGTATTGCCTTTTCGCCCTCTATTAAGCATCTGCATATCACAGGGCATTATGGGAAAGGGGCTGAGAAGCCCAAAGCGCCCTCTGTTGGATGTAACAAATCCTCAATTTGCTTTTGACCCACAGAGTCGTCTTGAGAAAGCAAAAAGGATTTTAGTCCAGCCAGTATCTCTCATCTGCAGACAGCTGTTTCGGGACTTTTGTCCCTCATCGGTGCAGAGCAATACTGGCTGGCTGTGTGGGAGGCATTGAGTGGCTCAGAAAGGCCTTAATGCCTTGTGATATGCAGATGCTTAATAGAGGGCGAAAAGGCAATACAGAACTCTACACGCCGTTCGTTCGGTGCTCTCCACAAGGAGAGATCTTCCCCAGATGAGAGATACTGGCTTGGCTAAAATCCTTTTTGCTTTCTCAGTACTCGGTGGGTCAAAAACAAATTGAGGATTTGTTACATCCAACAGAGGGCACTTTCCCATAATGCCTTGTGATAAGTAGATGCTTAGTAGAGGGCGAAAAGGCAATACATAACTCTACACGCCGTTCGTTCGGTGCTCTCCTCAAGGAGAGATCTTCCCCTTTATGAGTTGTAGTAAAATAGAAAGATGACTGACACAGTTTCTCAGTTGTTCTCTGCCTTGCAACAGTCAAAAACAAAAAAATTCCAACATCTCATACAAGTGTGTATTCACATTCACTTTTTTTGTGTGTGTTTTTCCCAATCGCGGCAAAAAACGTCTCATGTAAATCTGCACTAAATGTTAACATTCTATAAAATATTTCTAGATTTTCCTTGGCACCAGCTGTGTACACATCAGATTTGTATTGTATCTTCTAACAGAAATTGGAAACATCTGATAAGAAGGTTGTTAGTAATTATACAAATTTGTCCTAATAAAACAGCCTCCAGCTATTAACATGTCATGTTGACCCAATTGTAAAAGAAGCAGGAAGATAAAATGTGACAGCTACATAGCTGCACCGCATCCGACTGTAAATATGACATGAATGTGGATATGTTGTAGATCTGTGTTTTCTCAAGAAGATTATTTTTACAGAATTTGGATTCCTTGTGTTTATAGCATTAGATATCCTTGTAATAAATTCCTATAGCGAATAAAGACTTTCAACTTTGATCATAATAGAGAACATTAGCTTGGATTATTTAATAAGACTTTAAAATTGTCTCTGCTGTTTGGTGATTAAATCTATGTAATTTCGGAGACTTATTAAAAGTACATGATTTTATTGGTTTAAGCTTGTGTTAATGATTGATGCAAAAAGGATTTGAGCTACTAGAGTAATTATATATGCTAGTCAGCCATTGCTGCAAAACCACAAGATGAAGTGAACGTTAATTATCTTGTGACAATGGCACCTGTCAAACGTTGGGATATATTAGATGGCAAGTGCATAGTCCTGTTCTGCAAGATACTGGGCATATTTATCAAGGCAGTTGTGCCAGAATTCGGGGACAATTTGTGCCAAAAAATGTCATACATACTTTACGCCACATTTATGTTGTGTTTTAGACAGTTTCTAGACACTTCTGTGTCGCGTACACTAGAAGGGGTGCGCCCTCTGTAAAAGGGAGTAGTCTCACATAAAGGAGGCACGGATTAGTGGGTGCTGCCATGCGCCAAAAACCGCAGCAAAATTTCTGCGGTTAGTTGCATGAAGAAAGTCCACTTAAAATGGTGGAACATTAGACTAGATAATTCTAATATGCGGCACTATGATAAATATGGCGCATTGTAAGACTGTCTAGTCCTAGTTTACGGTGTCTAAGAATTGGACACTATTGATAAATCTGCCCCAATGTGTTGGAGGCAGGAAATGCACTGTCTGCCATTGACGTGCTAAAGTGCAATGGCTAGATGACTTGGAAAGAGCATGTCCTTTTACAGCATCTCTGGTGGGGTGTTCCCAGTAAGGCTATGTTCACACGGCTTAACTGCGGGGCGTAATTTCCCCCGCAATTACACCGTGTGGCCGGGGGCGGGGCGGGAGCGGGGGAGTGAGGGGGGGGCCGGCACTTCGCCGGCCCATAGACAGTCATTGCTAGTGGCGCGTATATGCCGCTAGAAAGTGACCTGTCAATTATCTCCCCGCCCGGCGTATTCGCCGAGCAGGGAGAGGAGACGTAATGCATAGTTCTCTATGAGAACTG
Organism: Phyllomedusa bahiana; assembly: GCA_025379985.1. Lineage (NCBI taxonomy): Eukaryota > Metazoa > Chordata > Amphibia > Anura > Hylidae > Phyllomedusa > Phyllomedusa bahiana. The sequence continues at coordinate 28,426 of JAODAL010006256.1, read as the reverse complement.
TGCATTACCGTAGTTACTGGGACGGATTCAGCCCGTAATTGGCGCACTTTGGAGCATAATTACGGACTGAATTACGTCCCAGAATAAGCCGTGTGAACATGGCCTAAGCGGGGGTTAGTACATACCAAAAATAGTCAAAGAAAAGACCGATTGTTAAGCGGGAACTTTTCTAATAGCCGCCCAAAGATTATTCATATCTAAGGTAAGGCGGCTACACATCTTGGATGGCTGTCCTCCGAATACTCCGTAATCAGTTGTGTCTTGATAGATATGCAAGCATGTTTGGGTCACCTAAGTTTGCATGTGTTCTCAGTGGAGAGAGGGGAATGAGCTGCTATCAGGCACCTCAAGTATTTGCTTATCTCCTATGAAAACAAATGATTGCTCTTATTTGAGTCCAGTATGCCTGATCTGTCTTTCCCCCGACATCTGCCATACAGGTAATGGGGAGTCACGATACTCAAATACACATCAAATGTTTGGTTGGTCCTGACCACATTAGTGGGTTCTGCTCCTGTCAATGGACATTTTAAAATTCTGGATAAACCTGGATAACAACCATTGATGTTTTGCTATTGGTCACCATATTGCAAAAATAGAGAACTTTTTAGTTTTATATACAGAACAAGTATAAGAATGTTAAAAAGGCAACTTGCTTGTGGACTTAATTTTTAAAACTGCTTTGATTTGCTCTATTGCGGCCGGAGTTATAGTCTCAGAAGTTTGCAGGTTTTCCATTAAGCTGCGATGTCATCTCAGACTTACGTAGCATACGATGTAGTTACAGGGAGTTGTCGTTGTTCCTTCCACCCGTTCTCCTTCATCCTAGTCAGCACATGACTAGTGACGTATCTTAGGTGGTTGTCTGACGGTGCATTTGTTAGGCCAGAGAAGTGGGTGAACTACCCAGCTAGCTCCTTCAGACCTATCATTTGTGCTGACACAAAGGGTGAACCCTGCTATCACACCAGGTCACAGCTTACCTAGACACCTTCCATCTCTTAAGACCATGTCTACCATGTTAAGCATATTGAAAGTCCATTCGTTAGCTGCTTCATTTCCTTTTTTTTTTTTTTTTTTTTTTTTTTTAACTGCTTATTCATTTTTATGCCCTCCGTCACAGATAGTGACTTGAATCTTATCTCAATCTACTGTCCTCCTGCTTCAGAAATAGAGGACACAGGGCAGAAAGAATTGTGGCAGAGCGATCTTAGGCAGTTGCATGGTGCTGCCACTAGATGCCGTACGTGCCACCAAGGTCCTGGTCTCGGTGGGGGAAGCCAGGTGTTGTCGGTCAGCAACATTAGGTTGCTGACACTCGTGTGTAGTACGGCTAATGTCCAGCCATTTTGGATTGGCTTTCCCGGAACAGCTGCAGTTGGGTGGGTGGCTGTTCCTATGTTCCAGCTCCAGGATTTACCAGGCCTATAAAAAGCCTGTCTCGCCAGGTGATCAGGAGGGCGTGGTCTGCAACCAGAGTGTGGAGCAGCAGAGGAGTGGGAGAGAAAGTCTCTGGCCCCCCGGAGGCTTAGGAGAAGCAGAAACCAGTAGAGACTGGCAACCACGGTAGTTCTAGTACTGTGCAGTAGGCACAGAGCCCTGGTAGTTGAGGCTAAACGTGTCTAAGTTTAGTTAGTGGCCTGACGGCCTGAGGTTTTTGTTTACCCGGTGTCCTGCTTTACAGTTAATACTGTGCCTGGAAAAATAAAACTAGCTGAAGCCAGATTGAAACTGAAGCCTGTGTCGGAGTGCCATCTGTTTTACCAAAGACGGTGTTACCGAGAGCTAAAGACCCCCTAAGACTGTCCAAGATGGGGGCTGGATGAGTGCGAGTCTTACAGACTTTAAACTAGGTTCACATTATATTTGATGTAAGTTGTTCAGTGTATATCACTGGAATTTTTTCCTGACGTATGTTTAACATGTCCCCAGGCTACAACACACCCTACCGTCGCTACGGTTTGAGGCATACATTCAATAAACTATTCGAAATAGTCCCGTCATACTGAATTCCAGAAAGGTGGGAACCAAGCCTAAGCCTGTTGCCTACTAACCTAAATATTACATTTAGGCTATGTCTACACTGCAGTGGACAAAAAACGACCTGAAAACGAATTACTAAAAACGTTCAGGAACCTGAGTTTTCTGTCCACTGCCTGTCAAAAGCAGCTAAAAAAAGGCAATTTTTTGCCGCGATTTGCGTTTTTTGCAGCGCTTTTTACAAGCGATTTTTGCTGGTCTTTAAGCCTGTTTTTTTAATGTCTGCATAAACTTAAGCCATTGGATGTGGATGTAACTCCACCCTACAAAAGGGTAAATAAAGCACCTCTTTGCATTTATATATGATCTCGAAGTCGTTTTACGGATTTTAGCGCTAATAAAGTTATCGCATTTGTCACCAAAAATAAGTTTTTGGGGTTTTTTTTTACGGATTTTTGTGCTAAGATCCGCATTTTTACGGATTTTGGTGCTTATAATGTTATCTCGCGTTTGCCACAAGAAATACGATTTTTTTTATGGATTTTGGCGCTAAGATCTGCATTTGTTACGGATTTTGGCACTAATAAATTTATCTCGCTTTTGTCGCCAAAAATACGTTGTTTTTTTTTTTTTATGGATTTTGGCCCTATGGTCAATTTTTTAACAGATTTTGGTGCTAAAATCCATAATTTTACGGATTTTGTCGCTAATAAAATTCTCGCTTCTGACGCAAAAAATACGGGGTTTTTTTTACGGATTTTGGCACCAGAATCCGTTTTTTTTTTTTTATGGATTTTGGCACTAAAATACTTTTTCTTTAAAGATTTTCGTGCTAATAAACTTCTCGCTTCTGACGCCAAAAATAAGTTTTTTTTTACGAATTTTGGCCCAAGAATCCATTTTTTAAATGGATTTTGGCACTAAAATACTTTTCTTAACATATTTTGGCACTTTTAAAGTTAAGAAAAGGATTTTAGCGTAAAAAACATATTTTTAGTGTCAGAAGTGACCACTTTATTAGCGGCAAAATATGTTGAGAAGTATTTTAGTGCCAAAATCCGTAAAAAAACGGATTCTTGGGCCAAGATCCGTAAAAACGTTTTTTATCTCACTTCTGACGCCAAAAATACGTTTTTACGGATTTTGGCACTAAAATACTTTTCTCAACATATTTTGGCGCTAATAAAGTTCTCACTTCTGACGCCAAACTTTATTAACGTCAAAATATGTAAAGAAAAGGATTTTAGCACCAATATCCGCCAAAAAATTAATTCTGATGCCAAAATCCATAACATATTTTTAGCGAAAAATACATGAATTGTGCAAAAATCGTTAGCAGCCAAAGCATGATCATTTTATTACAAAAGGTACAAAAAAGGACTCATCAGACACTTATATGCAAATTTGATGAGGTATAACCTTTATTAACACCCACTATAGGTAGGACTTGGGTCTCCTGGGAGGGTTTTCATTGAAAAATTGCGGCAAAAGACGTCCAGCGCTTTACATAGACTCCTGTAGTAAATTTTCTGCCCTGCTCTGGTGTTTTTTAGAACATGTTGCGAAATACAACCAGTGAAAAAAGCTCCGTGTAGACAGCAGGACGTTTTTACATTAGAAGTTTATGGGAAATGATTAGTCGTTTTTCCAGCGTTTTTAGAAAACGAAAAACGCTGAAGAAACGGACATTTTTCTGTGCAGTGTAGACAGAGCCTTAGATGTGTCTAGGAGAGTTCTTCAGACATTGCTATATCCTGCAGACATTGAACATGCAGATCCAAATTTTGAGTTTATGCTGCCCTAGGCACTTTTTAAGCTTTCACACCCTGTTGCATAGGCAAAGTTTACATATAGTGTTGTGTGAACTGGTTTGTTCTCATCCCTGTCCTTCATCAAATTCAAATATTCTGGGTTTGTTATACAGCACTTTTTTTATGGAATACAAATCTTCCCACAGGGCTACGTAAATGAATGCCTAGCCCTCAGCATGTACAAAGCTCCGAGGATTTTCTCATTCATCTCTCACCAGTATACTCCGCCGCGAACCTGTAAGCTATGTAATATGCACTCCATCCCTTAATGAGCCAAACTTACACCATAGAATCCTATGATGACCTAAGCGCAGTTCATCTAAGCAATGCCAAGTTTAGGTTTAGTAACTAGAGATGGGCGAATTTCTGAAAAATTAGATTCGGTGACTTCGCCGAATTTTCCGACAAAATTTGTTTCGGTCCGAATTGCTTCGGGACGAATCGCATTAAAAAGCAGCTATTTCCAGGCTGCACAGAGCCTGCAGGGTGCTGTAGATCGTTGTGCCATGCTTAAATATGCAGAGAGAGCTTGATTTGGTCTTCATACAATGTTGTGTTTTAGTATGACACGCAGATGACTGCCGCCGCTCTTAGAATCGCTTCACTATAAAATTCCCTGGGCACTTAACAGGGCAAAACTGACCAAAAAACTGAAGCGGGAATGTAGCCTGATAAAGTCATGCCAGCGAAAGCTGGAAAAAAACAAGCTGAGAGCTCAGTTGGCAACATCAGTGACAGAGTGTGGAGGTGACGGCGGCAGCCACAGCAGCATGAGGTCAGAGAGTGGCACAATGACATTCTGGAGGTGGCAAAACAGGAGTAGGCCACAGAGTGGCACAATGACAGTTTGGAGGGCACAGCAGCAGCCACAGCAGCAGCATGAGGTCTGACAGTGGCACAATGACATTCTGGAGGTGGCAAAACAGTAGTAGGCCACAGAGTGGCACAATGACAGAGTGGAGGTCACGGCAGCAGCATGAGGTCAGAGAGTGGCACAATGACAGGGTGTGGAGGTGACGACGGCAGCCACCGCAGCATGAGGTCACAGAATGGCACAATGACATTATGGAGGTGGCAAAAACAGGAGTAGGCCACAGAGTGGCACAATGACAGTGTGGAGGGCATGGCAGCAGCAGCATGAGGTCATAGAGTGGCACAATGACAGAGTGTGGAGGTGGGTGGCAATACCAGTCCCTGGTAAAGATGGTTGGTGGCAGATGGAGAAACTGGCAGCAGATGTGTGGCATCAGGTGGGTGGCGGCATCAGAATAGTGGCGGAGGCAGGTAGTTTGAACCCAAACTCATTTCTCACAGTTTGGGTGAGGCGTCATGGCTGATGTAGTCTGACGCCCAAGGCATTGGTGTGTGGAAATCCTGGCCGATTCACGCCTGATTCATCTTGTCAAAGGTCAGTCGTTCCACATTTCCCGTGGACAAGCGGGTTCTCCTTGGGGTAACGATGGCCCCCGCCGCACTGAACACCCGCTCTGATGCCACACTACTGGCCGGGCAGGACAGCTTCTCCACTGCAAACTCGGCAAGTTGCGGCTACACATCCAGTTTGGCTGCCCAGTAGTCCAGCGGATCTTCTAACTGGGGTGGCAGAGTGCTGTCCAAGTAGGCCTCCACCTGTTGGTTCAGGGTCTGCTCCGGGTCCTGCTGCTGCTGGCGACTGCCCTCACTAGGCGGGTGAAGGAAGCTGCTCATCAGTGACTCCAGACTTAGGTTGCGGCTGATGGAGCTGGTACTGCTCCTACCCCCCCCTGCCCCCTCACCTTTCCCCAGCAGCCGCGGCAGTAGTACATAAGCGCTGAAGAACCCCCCGGTCAGACCTTTCAGAGGAGGGACGATGCCGCACATAGGCAGTGGCCAACTGACTACGGAGGATTTCCCTATAGTATTTGAGTTTTTCCTCCCTCTCAGCGGCTCCCATTTTGGACCGGTAGCGAGGGTCCAAAAGGGTGGAGAGCCAGAAGTCATCCCTCTGCCGGATGGTGACTATTCGGCTGTCACTAGTCAGGCAAATAAGCCTGCTGCGGGCCATCTGCACAGGTGCCTCCGAGGGGCTCCCTGCCTCCATCTCCACTGTATACTGCCACGGTGCTTGCGGGTCATCTGCCTCGTCTTCCTCATCTCCATCTACCTCCTCCAGCTGCTCCTGCTCCTCCTCTCTTGTCACCTGGGTAGAAAATCCACTCATTTCACCAGACAATGCTTTTGCTCCAATGTCCTCCTCCTCCTCCTCCAGTTCAGTCCCCACCGGACTCATGTGGCCACGAGATGTAGTCGCTATGTCTCCAGACCCCTGCCCAGACAGATTTTTTCAGCATCTGTTCCAGGACGTGAAGCACTGGAATGACATCATTCATCCTGTAGTCCTGGCGACTGACAAATAACGTGGCCTCCTCGAATGGCCTCAACAAACGGCAGGTGTCACGCATGAGCTGCCACTGGCTGACATCAAAGTTACACAGGGGAGTACTCCTGTCCGCCTGGATCATCAAAAAATCGTTAATGGCCTTTCTCTGTTCATACAGTCGGTCCAACATGTGCAGGATGGAATTCCAGCGGGTGGAAACATCGCATACCAGAGTGTGTTGGGGAAGGCCGTTCTGCCGCTGCAATTCGAGGAGGGTGTTCCTGGCTTTGTAGGAATGGATGAAGTGCATGCACAGTTTCCTGGCCATTTTCAGAATCTTCTGAAGATTGGTGGAAGACTTCAGGAACCTTTTCACAACCAGATTGAACACATGCGCCATGCAGGGCGCATGGACCATCCCTCCTCGGTGCAGCGCAGACACCATGTTCCTCCCATTGTCCGTCACCATGGTTCCGATTTGCAGTTGGCGCGGAGAAAGACACACCGATTTCTTTCTGCATGACGCGGAGCAGTTCCTCCCCTGTGTGACTTCGTTCGCAGAGGCAAGCCAGGTGTAGAACTGCGTGACACCGCTGTGCCCTACACATGTAGTATGATGGAGCAGTACTTGTGGAGGCTGAGATGGTAGTGGAAGAGGATGAGGCGGCCATTGGCGCAGGAGCCGCAGTTTGACAACGTGGAGAAGAAACCGGCGTCTCCTGTCCAAGTTGTTGGTGTGCCTGGGCAGGAAGCACATTCACCCAGTGGGCCGTAAAGGACATGTAGTGGCCCTGACCGTATTTACAGCTCCAGAAGTCCGCGCTGCCGTGCACCTTGGAACAAACCGATAAGCTCAAGGACTGGACCACCTTCTGTTCTACATATTTATGAAGTGCTGGTACTGCCTTTTTGGAAAAGAAATTACGGCTTGGAACTCTCCGTCTCGGCTCGGCACAAGCCATTAGTTCTCTGAAGGGTGCAGTGTCCACCATTTGGAAAGGGAGGGACTGCAGTACCAACAACTTGGAGAGGAGCACGGTCAGCTTCTGCACCTTAGGATGGTTGGACGCATACTGTTGTCTCTTTGCAGTCACGTTGCTGAACAACTGCTGGCGCCATGAGTAGCGAGGAGCAGGAGCATCTGGACCGGGGTGGAGCCTTGACTGGCTGCAATGGCATGCGTGCCACTGGGCGCTGTTGCTGCGGCGGCAGGATGGACCACCACATCTGAGCCACTTTTCTCCCAGGCCACCGGATGGTGATGCGGCATGTGTTGACGCAGGGCCGTGGTGCCAACGTTAGCGCCCTGGCCACGCTTCACTTTCTGCCCACAGATTCTACATATTCCCATATTTGGCTCCTCCGGTGTCTTAGCAAAGAACTGCCACACCGCCGAGTATCTGATTTTACCGCCAACGCTCCTCACTGAGTGACTACTGCCGCCCGCTGCCTGGGCTGACCCCCCTGTGCCGCTACTTTCTTTGACCTGCGAAGGGGGGTTTTCTACCCCTGGCCACATGGCTCCCGACCTCACACTGCTGCTCCCCTGCTGACTCACGGCCACACAACCCACTTGCTGGCTGTGCCGCTGCCTGAGCGCAACTGATGCCCTCTTCTCCTGACGATGATGAAGCCCTTGCTTCACCCGGCTCCCAAGTGCGGTCGGCTACATAATCATCGATTTTGTGTTTCATCGTCACTGCTGTCCTCATCACCAGTCTTGGTATGCAGAGGCTGACCCCTCACAACATGACCTCCCATGCCACTCTCCACATTATATTTTGCCCCCAAACTGCAAGAAGCAGGGGATATTGGCCCCTTTCTTCGCTGCCAAGAGCTGCTGATGCCCTCTTCAAATTGTTCACCTCCCTATATAGTGGGCTGAGCCCAGACCACATAGTAATCCCCTGGCTGAGGAACCGGATGGGACAGAGGAGTTGAGGGCAGATGGGGGGGCCGCTGACCCACTCCCGGGCCATGCCAACTAAGGGTTGTGTTGACGTTCCCAACGGACTCTTGGCTGGGGTTGTCAGATGTCATCTGGGGAAGTGGATGACCTAGTCAACCAATCAAGAACCCTTGGGTTGCTGGTAAACACACGGCTGCTAGAGGACAGCGGCAGTTGTTGGCTTCACTGAGTGACCCCTGCTGCGACGTCCCCTTGCTGTGTGCGACCTGGGCCTCCCTCCAGGAATGTTTGTGCCACTGGCCACTCGCAGGTAAGAGCCTGCCACTTCTCTTTCTGACATACTGTTTGTTCAAAAAATGTACGGGACACTTTTTTTGATGAAGATATCTGCAGATGATAAATACACACCCTGTATTTGACCCCCAAATGAACCCAGTAAACAAGCTTGGGTAACCCTTGGATATAAATTGCGCTCCACAAATGGCCAGGAAAAATTGACTTGTATGTGCCGTTTAAAAAACTGTGTATTTTACTGAATATAAAAGCACAAACAGGCTTAATTAACTTTCGGATATGAATTATGCTACAGGCAAAATTTATTCTTTGGCGGTGAAAAACGTTTCTTTTACTAAGTACAACTGCAGAAAAATACTTAGTTAAAACCCTTGGATTTTACATTGCGCAAAAGAAATGTGCTGCCAAAAATTACCAGCTTTGTAGCGTGTTAAAATGGCGTGTATTTTACGGTACACAACAACAAAAAAAACTTGTAATTAACCTTTTAGTTGTGAATTACGCTACAGGTAAAATGTCTTTTTTTTGGCGGTGAAAAAGAACGTTTCTTTTAGTGACCACAACGGCAGAACAACGCTTAATTAACCCCTGGATGTAAATTGCACAAAAGAAATGAGCAACCAAAAATGAAGTGGTATTTGGATTGTAAAAACGCTGTTTCTTTAAATGAATACAACAGGAACAGGCTTAGATCACCTTTGGATATTCAATGTGCTGTGAGCAGATAGCATTAACATGTATATGCAGCTGCATTGGACGCACACTGGACTTCAGTTCCAATACCCCACAAAATCAAAATTAGAACGTAAGAGAAGCATCTCTGGATAAGCTGTGACACCCCCAAAATCGCTGTATAAAAATGAGTTCTTTAGTTTTCAGCTATCATAAGCAGCCGTGGCAGCACCTTCCCTAATCAGTCCAGTGAGAGCGGTATGAGCTCCCAGCGTCGTGCCCGGACTTATATAGTGCGGTGACTTCACAGAATCCCGCCGGTCTCTGATTGGCTTGATCATACCTCCCAACTGTCCCGAATTGGGCGGGACTTTCCCGCTTTGGGACTCTCCGCCCGGCGTCCCGAGACAGTTGGGAGGTGTCCCGATTTTTCGGGTCTGTCTCGGGGATCCAGGGCCTGCGCCCTGAATCCCCGGGACTCTGCTGTGCAGTTCACTGTTTACGCGTCCGCGATCACCGGCCACCTGTCAGGGAGCATCTCTCCCTCACAGGGGCCGGTGCAGAGAGCAGGGATGCAGGGGAAGAGTCATAGAGACATTGTCTCCTGATGTCACTGCCTGCAGGAGGCTGGCCCCGCCCCCTCAGCTACACTGATCAGTGCGACTGCGGGGGTCGGAGCCAGCAGCAGGAGGAAGAGGAGGACACAGCACGAGTAAGGTAAGTGTCTCTTCCTCATCCCTGCCCCGCTCCCCTCCCTCCTGCTCAGCCCCCCCAAAAAACGGCCCCTCTTCCCCCTGCTCAGCCCCCCAAAACGGCCCGCCTGCTCAGCCCCCCCAAAAAAGGCCCCCCTCCCCCCTCTCTGCCCCCACGCAGCCCCCCCTATTGACACCCCAAAAACGGCGCACCCCAGTTGGCCCTCCACCCTCCCCCAACGCCCCCCAAAAACGGCCCCCCACCCTGCCGCCCCACTCTGCCCCCCCTCCCTGACACCCAAAACGGCCCCATCTCCCCTGCTCACCCCAAAACAGCCCCCCTGCTTACCCCACTCAGCCCCCTCTGTGACACTCCAAATTGCCCCCTCTTCCCTGCTCACCCCAAACGGCCCCCCTGCTCGCCCCACCTCTGACACCCCATTCACCCCCCTGTCCCTCAAATCGCCCCCTCCGCCTCCCTGACACCCCACTCAGCCCTCCCTCTCTCCCTGTCCCCCAAATTGCCCCCCCCCCGTCTCCCTGAAAACCCCACTCAGCCCTCCTGACACTAAAACCCCTTCCCCCCTGAACCAACCTGACCCTCCACTTGACCCCCCCCCCCCCATCTCCCTATCCCCTTTCCCACATGCTGAATGCGTTATCCAGCACCCGGGAAAGCCGAGTGGCACTCATCCCCCACAGCAGGCACCTAGCTTTCCTGGATGCCTGCTGTGAACCATGTCATCCAGCTTTCCCAGATGCTTAATAACTTATCCAGCATGTGGGAAAGCTGGGTGAAAATCCTCCACAGCGGGTGTCCAGGAAGGCTAGGTAATTTCTGTGGCGGATGGGTGCCACTCAGCTTTTCCGGGTGCTGGATAGCTCATTCAGCATGCGGGAAAGCTGGGTGAAAACCCTCCACAGCAGGTGTCCAGGAAAGCTAGGTGCTTGCTGATGCGGATGGGTGCCACTCAGCTTTCCTGGACAACTGCTGTGGGGATGTCACCCAACTTTCCAAGGCACTGTGTAGGCTATTCAGCACCCTGGAAAGCTGGGTGACATCCCCCACAGCAAGCACCCAGCTTTCCTGGACGCCTGGTATGGGGGATGTCATCCAGTTTTCCCGGGCACTGAATAGGTTATTCAGCATCCTGGAAAGCTGGGTGATCCCCATTTGTAGGGTTATTGTTGTTTCTTTTTACAGGTTTCCCCTTTGGACTACGTCGGATTCGGTGGACTACGTCGGACAGCGTTGCGTCTATTTCTTTAATAAAATGGTTAATGAAGGCTGTTGTGTTGGGGAGTGTTTATTTAAATAAAGTGTTTTTTTCCTGTTTCTGTGTGTTTTTTTCCCATTTGATTCCAGTGATAGTAGTGGCAGTATCTGGATGATGCCTCTCCATTACTATCGCTGGGGCTTGGTGTCAGCCAGTGGTGTTTCTTGTTGCCCATGGCTGACACTAACCCCGTTTCCACTATTACCCAGTACCAACGCACCAGGGGGGCTGGGAAGAGCCGGTAACCGTCAGAAGTGGGGCCCTCTAATGTGCGGGGCCGCTTCTGGAGCAGCTGCAGGCTGGTATTTTTAGAATGGGAAGAGACCAATATCGATGGTTCTTCCCATTCTGATAGTATCAGGCTGCCGCTGTCGGTTTTATCCTGGCTGGTTATGGAAATTGGGGGGGACCCCACGTCGTTTTTTTTTTTTGAAAATTTATTTATTTAGTGAGAATCTGCACATGGGCATTGACTGTAATCATTACAGGAGGTGCCCACTGTAGGATTCTCAATAAATGAATGATTTCCATAACCAGCCAGAGTAAAAGCGGCAGCCTGATATTATCAGAATGAGAAGGTCCATGGATACTGGTCCCTTCCTATTCTAAGAGTACCAGCCCGCAGCCGCCCCAGAAGCGGACCCTCACATTAGAGGGTCCACTTCTGACGGTTACCCAGCACTTCCTGGTACCCCTGGTGCAGTGATTATTGAGTTAATAGTGATACGGCGTTAGTGTCGGCCTTGGGGTGACAAAAACTGCTGCAGGCTGACACCAAGCCCGAGCGATAGTAATGAAGAGGCGTCCCTTTACAGAACACCCTCCATTACTATCACTGGAAAAAAATGGGAAAAAAATAACACAGAAACCAAATAAAAAAACACTTTTTTTAAATAAACTCCCTGCGCCGGCCCTCGCTGACCTGTTAGTTTATTTAAAATTTGATGCTACGCTGGTTCGAACATAGTCTAATGAATCCAATAGTGTTATCCTCCATTCCCTGCACCCTGAAGGTCACGGCTGGGGCTGATCATCTGGGGGGGTGCTGGGAATGGACCACAATCTCTGGGTGTTGGTCTTCTGTTCCCCCCAGGAGATTTGTGTTGTAAGCTGTGGCCCCTTTTCCCTCCTCTTCACCCCTGCGGCCTAGTGTCAAGACAAAATACAACCCTCACCTGACACTCTATAACCCCTGACCACTGCCTGTTGCCCCTTATCCCCTACTCCACCTATCAGCATATGAGGAGTTTGTACAGAGGTGGGATTTGGTAGGGAGGTTGATGGAAAAGTGCAGAGTCTAAAAATGTTTGTGTGGTTAATTCTGCAGGGACGAGGCCGGGAGAAAATGGTCATGGCGGTCTGGAAGGAATGGAGAAAGGGAACGACTCCCAACAGAGAAGCCGTCACCTGTGACTCACTAAATTGTATTGTACTGTCATCACTTGTCTGCAGAGCCTGTGTACAACTGGTATCTACCCCCATATGGTCACTGTATGGTGGTATATACAGTCTGCAGAGCCTGTGTACAACTGCTATCTACCCCCATATGGTCACTGTATGGTGGTATATACAGTCTGCAGAGCCTGTGTACACTGGTACCTACCACTATATGGTCACTGTATGGTGGTATATACAGTCTGTAGAGCCTGTGTACAACTGCTATCTACCCCCCATATGGTCAATGTATGGCAGGAATGTTTTTAGGAGTGTAATGGTACATATTCAGGATCCGTATGGCTGTAATATTCAGTCACTGTGATGGTGTTATGTGGTCATGGTGTTGTGGTATTATTCAGTTACTATGTGGTCATGGTGTTGTGGTATTATTCAGTTACTATGTGATGGTGATATGTGGTCATGGTATTACTTAGTCACTATATGATGGTGATATGTGGTCATGGTGTTGTGGTATTATTCAGTTACTATGTGGTCATGGTGTTGTGGTATTTTTTCAGTTACTATGTGATGGGGATATGTGGTCATGGTATTACTTAGTCACTATGTGGTGGTGATATGTGGTCATGGTGTTGTGGTAGTATCAGTTACTATGTGCTGGTGATATTTCCATGGTGTGGTGGAATTATTTGATCTCTGTATTGCAGTATCATTGATAATATTAATCTTGGTGTGGTCAGTAACAGTACAGGGATATTTGTTCCCTGTACAGCGGTATTATGTGGTGACTGTATGAATATTATATAGCGGTATCATACACAGAACATTATCTGACAGCTATTTGTATGGATCTCTGTATATATAATACATTACTTTTATATCAATACATATTTACAGACCCTAGTGGCGCCACTGTTGTGTTGGTGCTGGTCTTCTGGAGGGGCGGGGCATGATTTTTTGGGGGTGTGGTTATAGGAGTGTCCTGGTTATAGGAGTGTCCTGGTGTGATGTCATTTGTTTGGGTGTGGTCAGAGGTGTGGCCTGATATGATGTCATTTGTTTTGGCGTGGCCAGAGGCGTGGCTAATGTGTCCCTATTTGCAATCTCTAAATGTTGGGAGGTATGGCTTCACCTCTGCACATGTCATGCAGGCTATGCCCTTCTTCCTCCCAGAGATCTTTGCCCCATGTAACGCCATGTGCTCGCAGCCATTTTATCAATCAAAAGTACACTTCGTTCACACGAAGTACCCCAAACTTCGACTTCGTTCCGAACTGAAGTTTTCCTGAAATTCTAAACGAATTCCACTTTGTTAAAATCAATTCGCCCATCTCTATTAGTAACCTTATTATCGAAGCATAAAATTGGCTTCATTGTGGCCATACTATTTTGGTTATGAACTGTGGCCAGGGGCATGATAAAGATTTTGTCACAGAAGGGGATGGGATGAGGTTCATGGCAAAAAAAAAAAAAAAAAAAAAAAAAGAAAAGACTGGAAGTATGACAGGAGGCAAAGGTGAGGCAGAAAATTTTTTTTTTGCAATAGTCTGAATAATGTTGATGGGTTAATCGGCTCACGCAAATGAAGTGCTCCTTGATCTTGTAATCATCACCAGAAATAGTAGATTGACCAGCATTTTCACTAGAAAATATTTTGTTAAAATCAGCATACTTTTTATTCTGTCATTAAAAGCATATCCAAAAATTTAGTGAAGGAAAGGTTAGAAAAACCACTGACGCATTTCAGACTAAATGGCATCCTTAGTCAAATCAGTCTTAAACCTAAGTGAACAGTCAATAAGTAGAGCCTATAGAAGCTCCACCCACATCAGATGTCACACCAACCTATTGTATAAAACCATTAAAGGGTTTGTCTCACTACAAGGATTTCTTTCTTTGTTAAAGATTTTGCAAAAACAAGTCACTTTGCAATAGATTAACAGTAACCTACCTATTCTGAGATATCCCCTCTTATGTGGGCTGCATCAGCTCCTCAGGTCACTATAGCTATAGACATGTTCAATCTCTCATGATAGGTTGCCATAGCTACAGACCTGTTTGATCTATCCTGATAGGCTGCCAGCACTGGTTGCTATAACTACAGACCTGGCTTCTACTGCAGCCTAGTGGAAGCCAGTAAACATGCTTCTGAATTCAAAATGAAACCAAGAAAACAGGACTGAGGCGAGATGAATCGATGTAGTGAGACAACCCCTTTAACAAACATTTACTATTATAAGATCAGTACAATAGTTTAGACCTGTAGGTTGGTTGTATTCAACATCAAGATCTCATAAACCTCTCAACTGAATAACTTTTGTTTGCGATCTCCACCTCGCAGGGTCCTAGAGACTACCTCAATACCTACAACTGTAAGACCGGAAAAATGTTTTAAATTGTGCTGGTGTGCTTGTGTGTGTGTGCTAGTGTGTGTGTGTGTAGTTGTGTGTGTGTGTGTGTGTGTTGTGTGTGTGTATCCTAAGGTTTCGAGTCACAAACCATAGGATATAAGTATGTAAAGGACATTTTATGGCAGCTGCAGTGACTTATCTCAAAGGATGGCAAATGTGACGTGCTGGGACCTGTAGAACTAGAAGTTCCAGCATGCCCCATCAGCCATCCTGGGAGATGTATGTGTGTCAGTATCATTGCTCTGTTCTCCCTCCATCCCTCCCTTACTTGTACACTGTCTGCTGTCCTGGGATGTTTGGGACCTGTGGTGACATCACAGTCACATGACCTCCCTGCACAGGTCCTTCAAAACTCTTCTACAACAATATGTCCCAGAGCCGTTTCTCGGGGTGAGCGGGGCTCGGGAACACCCGCCCCCTCTCGCCCCACCTTTCTCTCTGCCCACCCTTAGGGACAACCCTGTGTATGGGGAGCTGCAGCAATGATTTCCGCTATGTCTTATTTTCAGGGGGTGTCTTATATTAGGGAATTCAACAAAATCTCTGCTATGTCTTTCAGGGGTGTCTTATTTTCGGGGAAACATGGTAGAGATACATAGATATGTTCACATAATCTATCTTTTCTTCTTCTAGTATATCCAACATAACGTTACCTAAACTTAATACATTCGAAACAGTAGATACCATATCTAGACTCACAATTTTTAAATCCATAGATGTTTTGTTCTGTGCCATCAACAAGATGTTGTATGGTTTTAGTTTGTTGAACATATTCACAACAGGAAAAAAATTTAAGTGAACGTTATTTTTGTCAGATATCCATTGTCCCCCTATGAAGGGTGCCATACTAGGCATTCCATCACCACCCCAAGTTGCTTCGAGAGTAGCGATAGTTGGACTGTATTATAATGAATGTGAATATAGGTTACATATACTTGCTAAAATGTGTTTTTGTTTCAAGTCAGGGAAGCTTGATCCTCATTATCCCAAAGTTTGTGGTCACAAAGGAAATGTGTTGGACATCAAGTGGAACCCTTTTGATGACTACGTCATTGCTTCCTGTTCTGAAGATGCTTCTGTAAGTTTTTATAAAAGTTTACATTTTATTAGCACTAACGTATATTATGTAATAAGAGTTCTCACAAGATTTTGAAATAAAACTCAATATTGTCCATTTTACATTAAAGGCAATGTTGTATTAGAAAATAATATATTGCTTAAATCAATTTAAAAAAAAAATGTTTAAAAAAAAAAGAAAAAGAAATAAAAAATCCCCAAATCTTGCTGTTTTGACTCCGGCACAAACCTAATAGGCTGACACTCATTGTTCTATAGAGATCACTTCTTGGTATTCTTCGCATTATCATAACTGGCAAGGTCCAAAAAAAGGTGACACTAATGTATAGAAAACATAGGATCCACCATTCATAGTTGGTGATGGTCATACTTTCCCTCATTCTTCTGTTGCATAGTGACTTCTTCCCAGGTCATAGAGCATGCCCAAAATATTCACCTTCTCATACATCTAGAGGACATGGTGTGCCACTTTTTGAGCTGAAAAGACACCAGAGTACTGGCGCAGCCCTATACATACATGTTGCCCTTAGTGTTTTGCACACTACTATGTAGATTCCATAAACCGTGTTACACACGGATGGATGGATGGATGGGTAGATAGATGAGTGTAACATGGTCTATGGAATTTACAAAGTAGTGTGCAAAACACGAAATGTCTGGTAAATGTCAATTCTGTGGGCAAAATCCAGTGACCGCAAAACAAAGCTGTGCCTTAATGAAAGGGGTTGTCTCCTCTCAAAGTTTCATAGGATGCATGAATGAAATAATGATGATTGGCTCTGTCAATTCAGGGTCAAGCTGTCTGTAATTAGCATATGAGCTCAATGTATTCAGACCTCTGCTAATTAGATAAATCTCATGCTGTCAGGAGCACGGAAGGTCTGAGTTAAAGTAAACAGCAGTAATCACTGGCTTTTGTCTGAAGATCAGAAAACAAACCCGCTCTCGCTGTCCTGAGTTCTTTGCAGCCCGCGACCTGTGTGATGATGTGATGACATCACTCCCTGCTATCACACAGAACAAACGGCAGGGGAGAAGGAGTACACAGGTCTGTCACTTGGGGATCCAGAGAGAGCACAGAAGGTGATAAAATCATTTGTAGCTCCTTAACAAAAAAAATTAACAACGCAATATATTTGGAAAACATCTTCATTTAGTGTTCCCTACATGTTGAAAGCTATTCTTTGTAGCGAGACAACCCCTTTAAGGCTCCATCAAAGCAGGACAACAGCATGTCCTCTACATTTTGCTACATTCCCTTTTCCCAGAGGGCAGTGGGCTAGTGGTGGTGTATTTTGTAATCCTATTACATATTCTAACAAATTTATTTTACAGCCACATGCATTATCTTCCCACAGTCTAAACATTTTACAGTGGCAGCGTGTATATTAAAAGGGCTTGGTGGACTACAATACCCAGAAAGATTATTTAAAATTAAGGTTTAGTTTAGAGAAACGACCCCTTTGGGGGAATGTAATAAAAATTATATAACTACACCAAGTGTGATTATAGAGATCTCAACCATGATTTGTTTATAACCAGGACTGTGTCCATAGGGGGCATATTCTACATATTAAGGTATGGAGGTTTTTACACAAACCTAGTAGTGAATTCTTTACCATAAAAGCAATGAGACTGAAACTTTTTGTCACGTCTTGTCATGATGAACTTACTAAAACAGTTTAGAAATGCATCTCGGTCCTATTTTAGTGTGCAGTAATATAACAGGCTCTAATGGCTAGAATTCTTAAAAAGGGTCATTGATCCAGGGATTTATTCTGATTGCCAGTTTTTCTCCCTTTTATGTGGAAAATTGGATTTTTTGGGTTTTTTGATTTTTATGTTTGTTTTTTTTTTTTTTTTTTTTTTAGCCTTCCTCTGGATCAACACTGTAGGATAATAGGCTGAACCAGAAGGATAGAGGTCTTTTTTTTTTTTCAGCCTTACAAACTATATAACTACTTTCAATCAGGATAAGGTGATATGTCATGTTCCATAAACAAGAAAATGTTTATTGTACTCCCATGGTTCACTCCAGTACCAGATATCAATCAAATTGAATGGGACTGAAACGTTATTCAACAAAACTTTGTAAGAAAATAGGTAGGCATCATGAAAAATTGAAGAAAATCTAAAAAATATTTCCAGTAGCTTGTTTAAAATATATCATGCCAGCTTGTTTTGTGGGCAATAAACTGTTCTGGAAAGTTATCCTAAACAGGGTGGCAACTAATTGTAAAACCATTGGCAGTATTTAAATGGCTACCAACTATTCAACAAACTTTGGCTAAATTGACAGTACAAGTGAATATTGGAAGCTTTGTAAGGCTATGTCTCCACAAAATTAAAAAACATCAAAAAACCCGACCTTTTTTTTTAAAACGTCGTCGGATTTTTGTGCTTTTTTTGCGCAAAAGGCCACGGTAGGTTTTCTGATTCCCGGTGGCCCAGTACATGGGCTGAACGGGAATCCCCAAAAAAACCGTCCTTTAGTAAAAAACCCTTGCTTTGTAGACACAGCAGGGATTTTCTATTTAAAGTCTAAAGCTTTGGGGGTAACATGGATTTCCCGGGTCAAAACACTAAAATCTGCGAAAATTCACCAAAAAAAATCCATACGTGTAGACATAGCCTAATATAACTTATAAGAAAACAAATTCACTTATCGGGTTCCTATCCTTCGCCCACTTCCCTTCCAAATTTATTTATCATTCACTCAGACCTGCTGAAACACTGTGAACAGCATGTAACCCTTTAATCCCCATGGGTACAACCAAAAAGGATGGGAGACTCACGCATTATCTCCACCCACCGCCGGGGACAATTGAAAGTCCCCAAAATTAATGAGAAATGGCAAACCCCCAAGAAATATGCCACTCTCAGGGACCACATAACACTTGTGGTGAATTTTTACCTTTCAGCATTTGTAAAGATATCGCATTCATATCAATAGTCTACAAATGTAAGTGCACAAAAAAGATGAACAATAAATTTATGACAAACAAAGGGCAAGGATACAGAATTTCCCTGTTCAAAATTATGTATACTGTAAAATCATTATAAAATAAATGACTTTTTCTGTTAAATAGGTGTCCTCAGAACTGCATTACAAATTTATTTTTAAAATTTCTTTTAAAATGTGTTTCTATATTAAAATTGTGTAAATATTTTAATGAAATCGAAAATTGCTAACTGGGTTTTTAGGAAACTGCATGTGTAAATTACCTTAAAAGGGCTTAAAATCATTTTCCAATGAAAAATTTTTTCTTAAAGTTTGCTGTACCTAAGTTTTTTTAGTAGAATTAGGCGATGTCTACACAACAGTGATTTACTTTCTGTCTGATTTTTAAGTGGATTCGGAATTTAGAATCTGCAAAAATCCAACTGTAAATCATCCCTATAGACCTCGATAGAAAATCCGAGCTATAGTCTACACTGCTTGGATTTTCTGAGGTCGGAGTTAAAATCCGAAAAATGGGATAAAAAACTTAGAACATGTTTTATAATCCGTCGTATCTCACTTGATTACAGTATCGTTCAATTGAATGGCCGAAATTCGAAAGCTGCTGCCAAAAACCGGGACAAAAAACGAAAACTGAGTAAAATACTGCTCGGATTCTGATTAGAATCCAACGAGTATTTTGTCCCCTGCCATATGCGCATAACCTATTATGTTACTTTCTGTGTCTTTGCTGTCTTTCTCTGGTGATATGGTGCTGTAGGTTAATGCTTTTATTTTTTTAATACAAAAAGATTGCTTCCAACACTTGAATGTATAGGGTAAAACTTGTATTTATTTTGTCCCCAGAAAAACTATAAAAGCAAAGGAAAACGCATATTGACATGTTTCAAGCCTCACTGTGGGCTCTTAGATGTAATAAATAACGTCTAAGAGCCCTCTGTGAAGCTTGAAACGAGTCAGCATGCATTTTTTCTTTGCTTGTATCTTCTTTATTGGGTCGAGATAAATACAAGTTTTACCCTATACATTCAAGTGTTGGAAGCAATCTTTTTGTATTGAATATTTTCCTCTACAGCTTGATGTCTCTTCCCTGCACTGTTTATAATCTGAATAAAATAGACATCATGGATTTCTGGTGAGTGGACTGTTTTTGTTGTTTGGTTTTTCTCATTTTATTCTTTATACCTATTTTTTTTCTTCTATCACAAACAGGTCAAAATCTGGAACATTCCAAAGCCTTTTCTAACCAAAAATATCACCAATGCATGGAAAGAACTTGTGGGTCATTCGAGAAGAGTTGGTCTTATAGAATGGCATCCTACAGCTAGCAATATCATATTCAGCACTGCCTATGATTACAAGGTAATTCATTTTATTGTGAAGGTGGCGGAATCCACTGATTTTGGCAGGACCCGCTAAACATCTATTGTGCATGGGATGGCCCAACTTTTCACCGACATTTGCTGCAGCTGGAAGAATCATGCATATGAATTTCAACATGCCTGGTTCTCTATGTTCTTACTGAAGATAAGCTGCTTCAGAGTTGTGTGGATATTGCTTGTTCACCTTTTTCTTTTCAGGATGCATTCATGTTTAACTGATCGTGCACGTGTATTGGAGGGGATGGGGATAGAGCGATAGAATAGTTAGGGGCTGAACAAGCTTGGCAGACAGTTTTCTAAAGTATATGACTATTGTATGATAACTTATCACAGGCAACACAGTAGAATTATGTTGTCTATTTTTTTTAAAACTAAGGTCAGTTCTTTTAACACTGTGACCTGCAATGTCTGAACGATTGCATCAGTTTTAGTACTCCTTTTTTTTTAAAGTTTTTTTATTGTGAATTTTTATTTTAGGTTTCCACGGCAGATTTACAGAGCTGAACATTTCAGCATTAAATCGGTGTGGAATCTACCCCTAAAATCCACGCAAAAAGTATGTTAACACTGCCGATTTGGATGCTGTTTTCGGCACTGTTTTGGAAAGCGTTTCCGCACCCAAGGAAGCGTTCAAAACATCTAAAAAAAACAAACACAGTTCATTTTTATTGATTCCTATGTAAAACAGTGTCGTAGTTCACACATGTGGTTTTGACATGCGTTTTACTCATTTTCAGTGTTGAAAAATAAGTGACATGTCAATTCTTGAGGCATTTGCCATGAGAAAAATGCCCATAGGGATCAAGTGTGGCACATTTCTGACACTGTCCTAGCAAGTAATTTGCATGGATGTGTCAGAAAGAAAATGACTTTGAAAACCCTGTGGAAAAAACCTAATCAGAACCTGCATATGCTGCATATGAATCATTTTTCAGTCGAGTAGAAGCTGATTTGGACGCTGTAAAATCAGCGCCCAAATCGGCCGTGTAAACATACCCTTAGGGTATTTTGATGCTGTTTTCGGAGCGTTTCCATGCATCAAAAGGCCTTTCATTGATTCTTATGTAAAACAGGGTTGCCGTTCACACACAATGTAGATTTTCCATGAGTTTTCTGAGCTTCTTTGGATGCGGTTTTGGGGGCTGAAAAAGAAGTGTTATGTCAATTCTTGAACTTGATACTCCCTACACGAGTCAATGGAGAGCTTCAAAACCTCATCCAAAACCTCTGCGTGGTTTTTGCCATGACTATTAAACTGTATCAGTGTTTCAAAAAGAAGACAGTGTTAGAAAACCTCATCAAAACCTAATCAAATCCTCATCTGAAAAGTGCTGCTTAGCGGTGCTTTTCAGACAAGGTTTGATGCTGATTTGGATGTGAAAATTCAGTGTCCAAATTGGCCATGTGTACTTACCTTACACGCTGATTTAAAGAGGGAGATTTTCAGCCTCCAATATACTTTAATGTGAGGTGAGGAATTAACATGGAATCCACCTCAAGAATTGACGTGTCCTTTCATTTTCAGAGATGAAAATAAATAATCACCAAGGAAAATCGGCTTTGTGTGCACAACAACGTGGATTTTCCATTAGATAGAATGTAAGGCGAATTGCAGTCTAGATTTGGACGTTGATTATGCGCCAGAATCGGTGGCCAAATCAGCCGTGTGAACATACTCAGTCTTTAAATGTGATCCTGAGATCAGAAAATATTGTGCTTGCTTGTTATAACAAATGGCTTAAAAGAATTAAAAAATGTATTTGACTAGATTATTGGATTGTCAACATTTTTAAAACCAAACACAATGGGGCAGATTTATGATGGCAATTGCAGCAGAATTCTGGCACAGTTTGTGCTAAATTACTGGTCACATGCTTTACGCCACATTAATGTGCGTTGTTTCCGACGAAGCACACAAGTCTAAAAACTGTCTATGTGCCATGGCTTCACATAAAGGGATATAATTTCTCAAAAAAGGGGCAGTGCCCACTGTGCAATGTTGTGTGTTGAAAAAAAAGGCGCCAAATTTTAGCCACGTCTAGTGACATAAACCAAACCAACTAATCGAAAGTGTAAACTTGAACAGCACAGTCTAAACATGCACCAGATTTATCAAAACTATGATTAATCCGGTGCTTTTTTTTTAGATTGTTTAGGCTAAAATTACACTACGTATTACATTATTCATCTGGCCCAATCTTCTGTCCCTTTTCCTCTTCAGTTCACAATCTGTTGCCAATCTACCTAGATGATGTCATGGAAGAGGTCTTCTGTCTGATTCCAGCTGAACGCCTCTAATCATTACTTATTGGCGAAACTTATTCTTAAAAGCCATATGTTCCAAATGCTGTTAGCTGGTAATGCTCCTTATCCGATAACTGCGGTCCCTGAAGCTGAATGGAGCAGAAAGGCAGTAGTGCCTCTGCGACCTCACCACGGCTTTCTGTTCCTATAATACCTGCACTAACCACTAAAAGATGTTTAAGATCATGTATGTCCTAGTAAATAACCATACACTGATGATTATTTTGCAGATCATGATATGGAATCTTGACAATGAAGAGCCAATCATTTACAGTCCTGTTAGGACATTAGAGTGTCATAAAGATGTCATCCTATCGATGTCCTTCAATCTTGATGGAAGTCTTTTTGCCACATCCTGTAAAGACAGAAAAGTCAGAATCATTGATCCCCTCAAAGGATCCATTATACAGGTCTGCACTTGGTATCTGTCACTTTGTTGTCCACAATGATTCCATTAAGCTGATGTATGAAGCTGTTCTTACTGCACGTTTCTTCATTAACTTCATTTTTTTCAGCTGATCCATGTGAATTTTAAATTCTAATTCACATCCCCGCTACAGACTGATTTAAGGAAAAGCTACATTTGTAATGGTCTGTAATGGATCATTAAATGAGTATTCCCATGGATAGGTGGAACTGCACCTATCTTGGGAGGAATGGGAGGGGGTTCTATTATCCCCAGTTCTCATTCATATTGCTAAAAATATAGAGGGGGCCATGCATGCGTGTCTGTCTCTATTCACTTAAATGGCAGTTACGAGTACAGCTGAATAGTTATGGATGAGGAAAGGAGGTACGAGGACCCCTGTTCTCGATGTGTGGGCCCCAGAGGTGAGCCTGTATCAGTCAGACATCTATAGCATATGTTGGATATGTCATAAATGTCTGAGATGGAAATTCCCCTATAACTTGCAGTCACAGTTTATTTACAATGCCACAGACCCTGGTGATCTGTTAACGCATGCCATTGATTGGAAGATCCTGCCAACCAGCATGTGTGCGTTTCGCCTCTAAAATTTCTGTACAGGATCACTATGAATCAGTAAATCCGCACATCACATTAGGTGCAAACAGAACCAATCAACAAGTGGTATACAGTAGCTTGGAGATGCTTTTAACCTCAGAAAAGAAAGTGACTTACAGCTTCCAACAGTTCTTCTTGAAAGTCTTGTTTACTATGTATTTGTTATCCGTTATCCTTGCATTTTTATTTTTGTTCTTTCTTTTGGGTTTCAGAAACCACGAACAATTTCCAGTATTTAAGGGCTGCAGCAGGCTAGACTACCTCTTTTGGCTCCATTCATAGATTTGTTACTAGAGATCTTCCAAGAATATTACTATTGATCTTAATAAACATTTACTTAAAATGTTGTATCAAAATTTTCCAGTAACCGAATTCTGTGAATGATGGCAAAACGGTTTAGCTGCTCTACAGTTTGGAAAAGTGTTGGTGGTGTTGGAGGGGGTCACAGCTCAAAGATGCTACCACTGTCTTCTCATTTCATCTCTTTGAAAGATATGATTGAAGTATTAGCTTTCTTAGGAAGATTAACTACTCTAAAAAATATCTCAAATAAGATTTAAAATACAGAATTTGTGACAAATTGTAACATGCAGTAATAGCAGTCCATCGTGACCGTTTGGATCATTCAAAGTACCGTGGCTTTTGCTATGAATGGAAGCCATGATAAAAGTCTGAACAGAGCCTAAATCAGGGAATTTACTCATATTTTTGCTTAAACTAAAATATATAAACTAGTCAAAATTATAGAAAAGATAACATTATTCTTTTTATCTTACAACTTAGCATGACTTTTGTCTTCTGGTCACCAGTGTTAGTTGTATATAAAAAATCCTTACAGTAGTTACAAATAGTGTAAGTTTTTACATTGGGGTCAGGTGGATTATGATACTTCCTTTATACAATGCAATTTTGACTTAAGGATTTCTATAAATTTATTGCCACAAGGACTACCTAGCAGTAGAAGTAAATATGCGGTGTTGCTTCAGATTTGGGGTAGGGCTAAAATAAGGGGTGAAGTCTTAAGAGTTAAAGAGAACCTGTCACATAGGTTATGCCCCCCTTACTGAGGACAGCACAAGCTAGTGTCATGACCTGCTGTTTCCAGTGCTGTGTCCCTTATTCTGTAAGACACTGTAGTTTTTATAGCATTTATCCCTCAAATTTTATTCTTGAGCAGGTGTTAGCCCCACCCACCAGAGGCTAGCCCCGCCCACCTAAGTTATTCACTTGTTTCTACCTATTCAAAGTAATAAGTTTATCAGTTGAGGTGGGCGGGTGGGCTCTCGGGGTGGCTGAGCTGGAGTGTGGGGCGGTTGTGGGTCGGTTTGAAAAAAATAAATGTAACTTTCTGTTGAAAACTGCAGATTTGAGCATTAATAAAACACGAAAAATACAATAGAATCTTGAACGATATTAAGGGACATGCGCTGGAAAACAGCAGGAGTCTGACAGACTAGCTTGTTCTGTCCTCAGCAAGGGGGGCATAACCTATGTGACCGGTTCTCTTAAAGCATCTGGAAGTAAAACTTGAGGATATTGCTCATAGATGATAAAAAATGGAAAGGCTCTGCTGGATATTCTGGAATGGTGGTTGTAAGAGAATTTAGCCCATGGTAGTAGCCAGTACTCTTGTTTTGAAGAAATAAAATGCTGATAGCTTCCCAGGACTTGACTGACGTTACACGTGGCCATTGATTTGAGAAGGATCAGAGGAATAATCAAACTTGGTTTCTAATCCCCAAAGTGATCATCAGAACTTGGAGGTGAAGTGGACCTCTTTACGACCATGTATAGGGGCAAATGATGTGGAAATGGCCAAGGCTGCGATAATGCTGTGGTACCTTTAATGAGAGATCTTGTTTCACCCAAAAACAGGACAGGCTTCCACTAAGGTTTTCAGATCCCAGGATAGATTAGGTCACAAATGGTGACAGGAAATTTAAAATAATTTAAGAACTTTAGAGTGGCCAGCCACTTGGAAGTATCCCCAGGAAAATAACTTGTTGTCTTCGAGTCTGTAGGCCAACAATCTACTCTTGAAAGGACTGGTAAAATGGAAATAAGTTAAGAAAATGATGTTTTGCGGCTCAAAGAAAAGGTCTCTGTGTTCAAAGGATCAAATTATCGATTTCAACATTTTTCTCAGACGGCTTGAAGGAAATCAAATAAAAAAAAACATAGGCCAGCATGCTTGCCATTGATTCAAGTGATAAAGGTTGAAGATCTTTGTATGGTTGGTAAAGCCAGATTTTGACAAGTTGCAATTCGCAGACAGCACCGTTACTCAAGGCCTGCTGAGTCACAGTGGTAACACTGGCAGCAAAAAAAATACAACCACACATTCTGCCACCCCAAGCAAAAAGGATTGAATATATGCAATATTAGGAAGGATTGCAGCATTGGGTCTCAATTTTAATAGTGGTGTGTCCGTGTTTTTTAGCTATGGTGCTGTACTCGTAAAAAAAAAAAAAAAAAAAATATATTATATATATATATTTATGATATATATTTTATATATATATATATATTGCCTCTGTTATCGCTAAAGTTGTAAATTCCAGCAATGTGTCTGCTGATCTTTTTCCCAAGTCTTCAGTTGTCTTCTTAGTTGCGTTGGTCAGCTTGTGAATACTGCAGCCTCTGAGTACAGCAGTAACATGACATTGCCCGGCATTAGGGTATGTTCACACGGTCAAATTTCGGCGCGCATTTCACGTCGTATTTGAGCTCTAATATGAGCCGAAATTACGGTAATCCATAGCTCTCATAGAGACTCTGGATTACGCCTCCTCTTCCCGCTCGTACAATACATGTCAGTTACTTGTGGCAAATACGCGCCGCGAGTAATGACAGTCTATGGGGCCGGTGGGCTGCCGGCATTCTCTCCCACCCCCGCGCTCTGCGGGGATGTAGTATGCGCCAATTCAGACGCGGATTTCCCAAAAACACAGATAATTGCGGACCGTACTGTACACTCCGCAATTAAGCTGTGTGAACATAGCCTTACTGTTCAGAGTCTTCACTTGCAAACAGTGGTGTCGGGCAGTGTCGCATGACTACTGCAGTCAATCAGAAGCTGCAGTGTGTATGAGCTGATCGCCAGGAGCTGTAAGACCAGAGAAGACCTGGGGAAGGACTGGCAGATTCCAGTTCATCACTTGAACAAATGTCAGTACAGAGGCATATATACTTTTTTATGTTCTTACAGGCTGAGCACCATGCTCTCACTTAACAATGAAGAGGTGGACAATCTCTATTACTGCTATAATATTTGTAAGCAGTATATCGTAGGCTGGCGATACAAAACGGTTCTTCAATGTGTGTGCTATTCTGTGAATGTTAAAGGGGTTGTCTCGCCACGCTGTTTCGCAGAGCCAAAAGTAGCGTTCATTCATGCGTCTTGTCTCTTCCTGGTCAGGCTGTACCTGGTTCTATGGCAGTGATTAGCATACCAGCTAGTAGTCAAAGGTCTGCTAGTAACTCTGACATGAAAGCAGGAGATGTTTATCTAAAGTTCAGAGGAGCTTCAGAGCTAAAGTAAACAAAAGTATCTCGTCTCCTTTGTTTGTTAGATCAGGTAACACTCAAACTCTCAAGCTGGCAGCAGTTCTGTGTGTAACATGTGTAATGACGCATGGCAGGTTGGTTACCTAGGGAAACCTGGGGGCACTCAGAGCTGATAAAAATCCCTTATATCTTCTCAACAAAGAAAAATAAACAAAGCAATCTATTTGGAAAACGTCTTCATTTACTGTTCCCTACATGTTGAAAGCTAATCTTTAAATCATACAGTTGCTCCACAGATTGCTGAATATGGTTGGTAAATAGATGTACAAATGTCCCTGTTATTGAGAAAAAGCAAATGTAATATTGTATGATACTGATATGTTTTTGGGTTTTTTATGTATTTTCATTATGATTTTATTTGTATTCTTTCCCTGATTTGATACATTATCATTTGTTTGTACCTTGTGCTGCTTTTACAGGAATCTGATGGTAAGAATCACAAAACCAGCAAAGTTTTGTTTCTGGGAAACATGAAGAAACTGGTTTCAACGGGGATATCTCCGTGGAATAACAGACAAGTTGTCCTGTGGGATCAAGTATGTGTTATTGTGTATCTCCCACATGATGAAAGACTCGAATTTTGAATCTCTGTGGGAGCAAGATAACCTTTTATTACACAACAGTAAAATATATGCTGGATGCATAAACAACTCTCAGTTTTATAGACTAGTGAAGTGTAAGGCTTATCCAAAATCATTTAGGACAGAACTCTAGTCTTACTTATGCTCACCTTTATGTGTAATACCACACATATAATTAAAATTGTTAGCTTGTATGTCATGTGGAGCTTCAGCACGTTTTTTTGAAACCTTTCAATAATGACCAATTATGTCCTATACGAGGTGCTACACTTTATTGTTGTTGCATTAACAATAATACAGTTTGCTCATATTTTCTCATTTGCTATGAAGCGACCAAGTATGTATGTTGAATTTCCACATGGAGATACAATCTGTATTTATATCAATCATTAATCCCTCCTCCTACTAACTTCTCTCCTAAGAGGCTTCTTTTAGTAAATAATTATATTACTTGTGAAATAGTAATTCTGGAGCATCATTCCTTAGACCTCTATGTTATCTGTTTTTTCCTACAAACTGTCATTGGGGTGTTGCCTGTTGTGGCTGTGTCTCTGGCACAGTCTGACATTGTCCAATTGGTGCTGGCAGAAGGTGTGTGCAGGGACACGCCTCTTTGGAAACAAGAATGGTAACACCCAGCTGACAGATTCATTATTAAATTTCTAGAAAGGATAACAGGAGAACAACACAGAGTTATAAGAGAAGATGCTCCAGAATTTTCACGGAATA